>MCJB01035723.1:97004-151168 GCA_002018475.1 Nicotiana obtusifolia | reverse complement strand
GTGGGGGGGGGAGGGGTAAGGGGGTTAAATCTCTCTCAAAAAATTGTGCAAATGGGTAATGTGTGAACATCATGTTTAGTCGAAGATGACATAATTAATTTTATCACTAGAAGCGGTTCTAGTGTAGTGCCTTAGTTTTGTAGCTTCATTGGGCAGCATATTTTATTTTTTTCCTAATAAACTCATAACTCAATCGTCATCTGCCGACAAACTTCAGCTGGTTAGCGCTCAGATTTGTGAATAATTGCACTACTTTTAACGTGTCAGCTAAACGTAAAAAAGGTTAAAACGTATACATTATTATAAATTTCTATGTTGTCTGGAACATAATATTGTAAAAGTACTTTTTACTGGTTAAGTATGTTGAGAGAGCTAATAATTTAGCTGATAACGTAAGAAAGAAATTAATAACAAGATAAATAAGTTTTGAACTTTTGTACCCTAGTTTTCTGGCGCAAGACAACATTTTACAACCTTGACATAAAAAGCAATATTTTTGGCTGACAAAAAAAATTGTTTTACAACATTTGCACTTTTGATTTGTAAACATATTTACCCTATTTTGAATGTGGAGTAGTTCCCGTATGTCCGTTTTCAGAAAAATAAAATCGTGACGAACTCTAAAACTACAAGTGTTAAAATTAACATCACTCAACTCCCAAAACATATCACTCACTCTCAAGAACTTCAAAACATTTCAATGTTTATAAGATTCTTGCAAGAATGAATATCTATACGACTATGGATCTATAATCTATTAACAGAAATGCAACGCATGATTTCAGCTAGTTAAACCTTACTTAGGATGAAAGACTTATTGAATGGTTCATTCCTCTCCGAAGGAACCACTTTCAAAGGTATTTATATATAGTTTAACTATATATTTAGGATTGTAAAAATCGACAAGTTGGGTGAAATTTAGACGGATCAACATGAGTTGAATCAATAAATGAAAGGATCAAATCCGTTCAAATATTACTTGAACTGATATGAGCTAGCAAAAGAATTAATCATAGTCTCATTTGATAATCTAACTAAGTTCTAATTTTTTGTTTGTTTTCTTATTATTTGCATGATTACAAACGAAACCAATGGAGTAAAAAATATATTCCTTTATAGTTACATCAAATATAAATATAATTTATCCCAATTAGTCTAACTTTTTGATAGGTTGACTTTTTTTTTTTTTGGCTGTTAACAAACGCTTGTATTATATTATAGTAGAAAAAGACAAGGTTACATAGAGGAGACTGAACGTGCAGTTGCAATCCCCATAAAGTCCTAAAGTAACGACATTAAAGTAAAAGGCGAAGGAGTCTAAAAAATCATACCATTGTGATGTAGTGTGATGGTCTTTTCTTTGCCAAACTGCGTCAGTGTGCCTGCCACTGCATTGCCCTCCCTAAGCTTGTGTTGGACATCTGGCGTACCAAGTTCAGTGATCATCAACTTGCATGCATTCAAAATATGTGAGTATTTGGAACTGTCTGTTGTTAGGAGGGAAAGTAATATCTGGGAATCGGTTTCCACCACAATGGGAAATAGATGATAGGTAATTGCTAGTTGTAATCCATGATATAGGGAAATTTCTGCAAGTAAAGCAGTTGTTCGATATAGTGATGTAGAGTAACCAAGAATTCAATGGCCATGGTAGTCAGGAAAAATCCCACCTGCGCCACCAGCCTGGTTGTAGGGGTCAGCAGTCCCATCGATGTTAAGTTTGTATAAGCCTTGAGGTGGTGGGTGCCAGCGCACAAGGATGGTCTTACTTGCTGAAGAATGTGGTAGATTGTGTCCCAAGCATAGGTATTCAGAGGTTTGAAGAGTAATTGAATAAGCGGAGATAGGTTGTTTGTTCGATTGAAGAGATTATGGTTACGAGTTTTTCAAATATTCCAAAGGATAAAAGAAGTTAGGAAGGAGAGAGGGAGGTTGTTGTAGGATAAGTCATTATTGTTGCATAGGCGTTCCAGCCAATGGGCATAGTTGTGGAATGGTAAAGAATGTTAAAATGTTGCCAAACTTGTATTGCACGCAGGCAACCTGTGAAGATATCGAGGAGATCTTCCAATGCATGGCCACATATAGTACATGTGGAATTTGGAAGAAGGTTGCGATAAAAGAGAAGGGAGCCCGTGGAGAGTCTAGAGTGTATGAGAAACCACACAAAAAATTTAATTTTTGGAAGGGTGGATATTTTTCAAATCCACAACTGGCCAAAGAAAGGAAAGTAAAATTTTAGGGAAGGAGCTAGAGGTGGTAGGCTGAGACAGTGGTGAAAGCTCCATATGCAATAAGATTCAAAACATTAGTATCTTGTTCAGATTTGAGGCTAGGAATATAGGTATTTGAGATAAGCAGTTGAATGTGTATGGGAAGTTGAAAGAATAAGGTAGAGAAATTGTAGTATGGGGGCGATATAATGTGACTCAGGGTGAGAGACGTTTCAGGGTAGGTTAGTGGACCTTGTATTAACTGACGAAGGGATAGGTTGGGAGAAATCCAATTATCATAAGGCTGATAGTATTACCGTGTCCAATATTCCAGGATGTTGCGGTGTGACATAGCGCATTAGCCTTGTTGAGGCTTTTCCAGATGTATGAGTGAGCAGGTTTCGTGGTAAATGGTAGAGTTGGAGAGGTGGATGGTGGTAATATTTGCCCTGTAGTATTTTTGTCCAGAGGTGTTGTGATTGGACTGTAAAGCGCCAATTTAAACTAGTCAGCGTGACAATGTTTTTGGCATATGATTTTTGAATATCGAGTCCACCATTTTTTTTGGGAGTAGTAACAACACGCCAAGAAATAAGATGCAACTTTTTTCTGGTTAGTGTGGAACCCAAATGAGTGAATACTATCCATGTGTAGAATTAATTTTAGGGGAGTAAGTTATTTTGCATTACATGAGTTGGGATGAATTGATAACGGATTAATGAGGGTAGTACGCCTAGTAAGGTTAAGTAATTTTGTTTTCCAGCCTTCAAGGTGGTAGTTCATACGGTCTAATATGTATTGGTAATCTGTTGATTTGGGATGCATGTTAGTCATAGGAAAACTCAGATATTTTTCAAAGATGGATGCAATATTGATGTTTAGGATGGACGCTAAGTTATTTTTAGTTTATTGAGGGACATTTGTGGAGAAAAAGATTTTAGACTTAGCTAAGTTGATGTGTTGGCCTGGATGTGTGGAAAGGTGGTTGAAAATGTTGATAATGGAGTGAACAGTGGTAGTGTCTGCTCTGGCACAAGGTCATCAGCAAATAGTAAATGGGAGAGATAGGGTCTAACTCTAACAATCTTAATGGGTGTTCATTTTTTGAGTTGGATTGCTTCCTCAATGAGTTGAGATAAGATTTTCATGCAGATAATAAATAGGTAAGGGGAAAGAGGGTCGCCTTGTCGTATCCCCCTAGATGATTGAAAATAAGGTGTAGGTCTGCCGTTAACTAGTATTGAAATGGAGGATGTGGTTATGCATGACATGATAAATTGAATCACAGAAGCGGGGAAGTTTAATTTTTGGAGGGAGTGACGGATGAAGGACTACTCAAGGTGGTCGAATGCCTTTACAAGGTTAATTTTTAGCATCATTTTGCCAAATCGACCCTTGGAAGGTGGAAAGGAGTGTATAGCTTTCTAGAAAATAATAACATTATCCACAACACGTCTCCCTGATATAAATCTAGTTTGAGTTGGACTAATTAGGACATGTAAGAAAGGCATAATATGATTGACAAGTATTTTGGTAATGATTTTGTAAATAGTATTACAAAGTCCTATGGGTCTATAGTGTGATACAGGTGTAGGGTTTTTAATTTTTGAAATTAAGGTTAGAAAAGTTTGGTTAATGTGTGGAGGTATGGTATGAGTGTCACATGCATTCATGCAGATGGTAGTTATTGCCTGTTGAGTGTAGTCTCCAGTATTTTTGAAAAAAATAGGATGAATACCATCAAGACCCGGAGCTTTTAGAGGTTTGAAGGATTTTAGTGCATTATAAATTTCTGCATGGGCAAGTGGAGCTGATAAAGTAGTAATATTAGAGGCAGATAATGCAATTGAAGAGCGTGCAAAGTTTTCATTGGAGCAAGAAGCTAATTTTGTGGTGTAGAGGTCGTCAAAATGATTGATTATAATGGTCTGAATAATGTTGGGGTCAAGTGGCCAATTTTCTACTGTATCGGAGAGGCCAAGGATGTGATTTCTGCAGCGGCATTGGGTGGTGGATAGGTGGAAAAAGCGTGTATTAACATCACCAGCGTTGAGCCATTGAATTCTAGATTTAGCTTTCCAGAAATCCTCCTCATGTTTAAGAATAGTATGGAAGCAAGTGAAGAGTTGGTTTTCGAGGTTGTAGTGGAAACCACAATGATGTTTTAGATGTTGTTACCCTCAAGCAGTGTGGCTATGAGGAGATCAAGGCTAGAGGAGACACAGGATCTGCCATTCTTCCTGGGAGCGGTAGGGTTGCAGAACTCAGCAAGAGATTGGAGTTGGCTGTTGAAGAGAATGTCAAGTTTCGTGAAGACAATAATGAACTGAGACAGGAAACTAAGCAACTCAGGGAAGAGCTCCGAAGAGACAGGGAGGCCCATGCTCAACAAATTGCTACCCTTGTCAAAGCCTTGACCCCCTCTGTTTCTCACCCTTGAACTTGTTTCTTCCCAGTGTCCTTAGTTCGTTTGCCTTTCTAGTGATGTCTTATCTTTTGTTTTTTTCTTTTTTAGTCTGAGTTGTCTGTAGTATGCTTAGTTTATTGTGTTCTAATGATGAAGACAAGGCCCCGGGCTTCTTTTGGCACTACTTAATATCTCTCATTCCTCTGCTTTATTAATTTACACTCTTTTTGGATCATCAACTTAGTATATTTGCCTTTTCTGATACTTGTGTTATCGCCTGATAGTGTTTGAATCTTACACTCTATGTGCTTCTATTTGTGTTTTTCGATGATGCCAAAAGGGGAAAGATAACAGGGGGATATACATGTACATGTACTTAATATGATCATCTGGTTCTTTGATGTGATTGCTGGTTCTGGATACAGAGGTTGTCATCATCAAAAAGGGGAAATTTATTGAGTACTAAAGTTTTGATGATTAACAAAATGTGACTAATTACTCAAAGAACCAGGTCCTCAATGTAGTTGTTTAATGAAGAACCAGCTTCTCAGGTTAAGGATCAATTCCTCGTGATTGATACTTGTACGTTTGTACAAGAGAGTGTAACTTTATCTCAAAATTACCAGGTCCGAGTTTGACGGAAGATGGATGTTGTAAGTGATAAAGGTTGTTGCTCAAGAAGATATCGATAAGTCCGTTAGAGACAAAAGTCCCAAAGCTTGTGGAATCCTTGAAAGTAGGAGTACTAAAAGAGGAAGCTGACTATGAATAGGACTCCTAGAAGATCTCAAGTCGTGTTTAAAGGGGATTGAGTTTGGACTTCTGAACTATCCTTTTACACATCAACAACAGAGTCATAAAGTGGTTCACTTGTGTTGAGTACTTGTCTTGTACTTTTTCCGAGTTAGTCTAGTAAATGTGTTTTAGGAAATTGAGTTGTAATCAAGTGTTATAAACAATTAGTGAGTTAGAGTGAGTGTTTGGTTTTACAAGTTAGAGTTACTTGTGAATCAAATTGGAGTAGTAGGAGTACTGAAGAGTATTTAATTACAATATTGTAATTGATACATTTTTGGCTCATTGTTCTAGTGGAGTTGGAGCTGAAAATTCTACTTGGTAGGTCGTGGTTTTTTCACCTTTTAAGCCGGGTGATTTTTCACATAAAAATCATTGTGTTCATTTTATTGCTTGTTTACTTTTCGCTTAAGTAACACGGTAAAGAATCAACTTCTAAGTAATTCATACGGGCGCTCAACTTAAGACATGGTGAGGTGATGATTGGGTGTTTCCGGCAGTGGGCTGAGCAGCATCGTGGGAATCAGTAGTAAGACATATTAATGGTCCATAGAGTAGGGGTTCAAGCGGATATTCAATGAGGCCCTCTACATTGTTGGTGGAGCGCTTATTAGGTATCGCCTTTCAATATTTTCGTGCATGGAGATGGTTAGTGGAGTTGTCAGATTGAGCGTTTCCATGAAGGCTTCTGGGTGATGTGGGTCGTCCTCCAGTTTTGGGACCTCGTCGTCCATCGGTGGAGATGGTGGTAGAGGTATCTCCTGAGGTAGTAGTGGGTGTTGGAAGTGTGGTAGTTGCTAAGGAAAAGGAGGGAGTGGTTCCTCCGGTAGTTGTTGATGTAGGTCGTTAAAGTAAGGCCAATAATTGAGAGGTGGGGGTATATCCATCATTGGAGCATGAAGAGCATGATTGGGAAGCTGAGTGAGCCATTTCTGAATGTGAGTGAGTTGTGTGTGTTTCTCCAAAACTGCAATGTTCTGTAGGTGGAGTATCTGCATGACATGATCAGGGACAGGTTGTCTGATACGCCATCTTGGATGAGAGTCACTAATAAGTCGTTGTTGTCGAGTATTGTAGTAGCATGGTGCTGCAGTAGTGGTACGTTCCAAGGGAGGTGAAGCATTTGTGGTTGTGGTGGTGAGAATTAATGTGATTGGAGAGTGGTCAGGGTGGCAGACTTGGTGGTGGAACAGTGGTTGACTTGAGTTGTGCCCAAGTTAACCCGTCAAGTCAAACATGAGCAGATAAGGTTACGTTGTTGTCTAGACTCAAAAGAAGAAATGTAGAGAAAGAGAAATTAAAGAGAGAAACAAAAAAAACACAATTTCATTATAACTTATGATCTTCCCATAATGTACAAAAGGTTTTCTTAATATACATATGAACCCCTCCAGTAATTTTGCCTCAGAGAATATGTCCCCATCCTTGGCACATAGACAACACTAAATCACTCCTATTGATACAACTATTATTTCTTTTTTATCTCTTTGGACTTTTCTCTTCTAACATGATTGGTTTAATTGACTGGTTGGTTGGTAGGTTGGCTAGCTTGTCCGAAACCTCTAAATTAGAAGCAAAGGTTTCACCTTGGACTCTTCGCGAATATTCTACTAAAATTTGTACAAATAGAAAAAACAAAATACAACTCCACCAAATCTAACTTCCTAGTACTATAGACATGATACATTTGTAAGCATGCACGTAAAAAACACTAACGTTGTGAAAAGCTAGACTTAATTCCTTGGCTATGTCCCTTTGGCCATTCATTATATTTTTCATCTGGGATTAATCTTGTTTATTAATAATCACTGCTTGTTTTCCATGTCATCTATGGTGTTAAACACCTCTAATTCAACATCATTAAAGCAACTATCAAAACCAAAGTCATGAATGCCAAAATCTTGACAATCCAATAGCCAATTCAAACTGTCGTCCCAGGATGTTATGCTATCGAAATTTTTTTGTTCTTCACTAGATACTGGAAGTTCCCATAGCGAATCGACAAGAGGAGCATCAGCTTCCAATAGGGAGCTTAGCAGCGGATCATTTTCACCGAGTGTGTTGAGAACCAACTTGGATTCATCGGTGATGCTTGAAGAGTTTTCAGACGAAGCAGAAGAAGTGGAAGAAGAAGAGTTATCTAACTCTGAGGAGGTGGCTGCTGCAGTGACACTTGTACACTCGGGTACAACTTGTACCTGCTGATGACCATTATTTTTGTTTTGATCAGATTCTGGGATAGGTTGATCTATTAGATTTGCTTCTTTTTTGAGTGGTTCATGTGTAACAGGATCAATCCCCATCTTTAGAAGCTTTTTCTTAATATGAGTGTTCCAATGATTTTTAATCTCATTATCAGTCCTTCCTGGTAATCTTGCAGCAATCTTGGACCACCTGATTAAAACAAATTAAATATTTAGTACCATACAATTATTGTTATAAATAGTTTGAAAAACAGAATGGAGACAAACTAATAAAGCAAGATAAGGGAAAAGAACTACTATTTCAAGTCCACTTCAAGAAGACATGTAATAGATTGATATGATAAATGGAGCACTTGCTTTTGAAGCCAGAATATTTTAATATTAACTTAGTACATTACTTGACAATGCAGAAAATCATGAACAATAAGGTAAAAGCAGTAATCAAGAAGCTTCATTAAACCAGAAATAAATATTCAATCAGAAATCATAGCATATGATATGCTGTTAACTTGTTTTTTTCTTTATACACAAAAGCCATGCACTTTAAAGAGCAATAAAAGCTTTCGAAATGAGTTCAATCTGTTAGGATTTTGCTCTGAATTTTTAATTTATTGGGATTCTCTTTTTCTTGAAAGAAGGAAAAAAATTCCTAAAAAGAATAAATCTTCTCAAAGAAAAGTTTTACACTTCAATAAATTGAGGATTTCTACTTCTCACAATAGCAACAACAATATCCACAACGTAGTCATTAAAAGATTCTTATTTATTTAGGGAAGAATTTATTCTCTCAATTAGTTTTGTTTCTTTTAATAGTAGTAGATTTATGTAGATCACTTAATCAACCATATTAATATAATGTGTTTTTTAGTATATCTTTTTTCTTGTCTGATTTATCGTCGACCAAATTTTATATTGTTAGCTTCCGCATGCACCATATTATTTCGATCCCAACACCATCATAACTCGTGGCAAAGAAACTTTCCCTTGCCTTTCTTTCTGTGGCATGAAAATGCACATAGAGAAAAAGAACATGCAACCTAAGAGAAAGGGAAGACAAAAGGATAAAAAGGCCGAAAATAAACTCATCATTAGTAATGCTTACAAACAATAAATAAACAACTCTAACACAAACATAGCGATTTCAATATACTTTAATTTCTGATAAAAAATTAAACTCACCACATAATATATGGATATAAGCCGTTTAGCTCATGAGTTGGTAATTAGTAAATTAATTAATTAAACATCATAAGTTTATGGTTCTTATCGACAATAAACATGTTTCTCTTTACCACAGTAACAACGTCTTAGTCCCAAACAAATTTCTATCTATTGTAATAGAAAAGAAAAAGAGAAAACAATAGTACCTGTTTCCAAGACGAGCATGGAGATCAATAACCAATTTCTCCTCGGAATCACTAAGAAGTCCTCTTTTCAAGTCGGGTCGAAGGTAATTAGTCCATCGGAGACGACAACTCTTACCGCAGCGCCTAAGACCGGCGAGTTTAGGGACAGCACGCCAACAACATTGGCCATTTGTAAGAATAAAATTGATGAGTTTCTTGTCTTCCTCAGCTGTCCATGGACCTTTCTTCACTCCAAGTTTGTCACAACAAGGTTGTCTTCCCATTACTACTACTCTCAACTACCACCAAACAAACAAAGTTACAAAAAAATTTAGAAAGTGTTTGCTAAATTTGCCCTTCTACCCACTTTTATATATAATCCACCAACTTCAACTTTTCTTGTAAAGTTTTCACTTTTCTCCTTGAAATTTTGTTTAAACATATATATTTTGATTTATGGAAGGTTATGCCTATATATATATATAGTGAGAGAGAATGTGAGATTCCATGTCCCACCTATGGTTTGTGAAAGCAACTCTTGAACTACAATTCCTTTTCTGGTGTTATCAACTCCACCCAAGGGAGAGTGATAGTGAATGATAGCTGACCCTAACACCAAGCTAAAACTCAAGATATCCCTATTCTTCTTCCCTTTTTCTTAGCTAGTATGTTGCTATTCGATATTTACTAGCTCGACTAATTTAGATACATGTTATGTATGATTTGTCAAACGAAAAACGCTTTCTATCAGGAAATTTTTTATTCACAGTACTCGAACTTGAGACCTTTAATAGAAGGTGAAAGGATACAATCCATTCCATTATGCTCTTAGTGGTATTCTTATTACTCTTTAACCTTTGCCCCACACTCCGAAAGATATGGTCTTTTCTTGTTTCTTTTCTTCTTTTCTTTTGTTCCCATTTTCATATACTATGTACTCTCTGTGATTGCACGCTTACTCAACCATTTCGTCATCACCACGTTTACGGGACCTTTCAAACATGAGAAGTAATCTCGTACTATGTTTACCATGATAACATTAATTTTCAGATTAACTATAGCCGAATCGTTTGATCTGTTTACTTTGATGAGTTTGTCAAATCATGTCATCAACGTTCGAGATCCGACTATCTCATTCAAAAACTTAAGTTAAATTATAAATAAATAATTGCACAATTCAATATATCATTAGAATAGACTAGTGATTTTGAATTCAAATTAATTTAATTTTACTACCATCTCCAGAAAAAATAAAATATATTTTCACATGTTTGAATTATGAAAAAGAAACAGACTCACACGGGTTGACACATAAAATATTTAAGTAATTAAAATGTTCTCTCTAGTTATACTTGAAGCTTTTAGATTAAATGATCATTTAATGAAATTTTCGTCAATCATGTGGTTATCTTAATTTCATTTATGCTTGAACTTTTCTATAAATTACACAAAAAATGTCGACAGTCGTCAACATACCGTATCCCACTTTCTTGTCAGTGCTTCATTTTCAATTTATTTTACTTGTTCAATGTGCAATAATAACGTTCTCCTCATTTAATGTTAGCCAAAAGAATTCATGAAAGAACTAGAGGAGGATATGCCGATGATTTTTCAATGTCTTATAATTGGGGAAAAGAATGTTTAACTATGTAGTAACTTGCAAGAGAGAGTTATTGTATAACACATAGTTTACAAACAAACATGAGATCATTCTTCATTCTTTTCACCAATTATTTGTTAAAAGCTTTAATTCATTATGAACAGAGTGACTGAAAGTTTTTAACAAAAGAATCTTTAGATTTTTTCCTATTTCTTTTTCTTTGCTCAACACAGTAAGAGTAGTGGGCCAGAGTCTCGTACAAGGCAAGAAACATATTTTTGTTTCCTGTATTTTTGCCATTATTCTTCCTTCTCTAAATTCTACACTTTATTTATTTAACATAACATATTGATAAGGCCTTTTGCGTACTAGGAAACTATTTTAGTCACACATAATTATAAAGCTGGTGGAATGTCAATATCTTGTCCCCCAGATATGATTTTGTGGTTTGAACACAGTTTTGAAGTAGTTTTCAAGTATTTTAGGGCAAGGAAACAACCATAATTGGAACCATGAAAACAAATTAAAATCAAAGAAAATTAAACCACATGGAAAACTAGGAGTTCTAGTGAATTAATAAGTTCTTTCTGCTTGCTCCAATAAATAAGTAAATATTATTTATACTGTCTGTTTATATAAGTTAATTAAATCTCAATACAAATATAATGTTTTCGAAAGCATTACACATTTTTGGCCTAGTTTACAAGTTTCTTCGGTTCTTCCTTTCTCTAAACAAGCAGGGCGAATTTAGTGTCTCACCTACTATACACGTGAATGCAATAGCTTTTTGTTCAAATCTTATTTTAATTTAATATATATTAAAAATATATTAAATATTTGACTCTAAATAAATTATTATTATATGTAATTTAATATTACTATAATAACTCATAAACTTCAAATTTGTGAATCTTATACCAAAAAAAACAGGTTGTTTCTTTCTTCTTCCTTTTTTTTTCGAACGACTCGTATCTATCGCTATAAAGTTTCTTCTTCTTAGTTTCTTAACATCTCGCTAGGGGTGTACAAAGCAAGCCGATAAACCGCACTAAATCGATAATTCGAGTCAAACTGGAAAAAAAAACCCGATTGTGCTTTGATTTGATTTGGTTTGGTATTGAAAAAGAAAATCCGACCATAATTGGTTCGGTTTGGTTTTAACTAAAAAAAGTCAAACCCAAACCAAACCAACCCAATAGTACATTTATATATTTTTTAAAAATATTTTATACATATAAATATTTATTTTGTAATGTAATTTATAATATTTTTTAAACTTTTTTCCAATTTTATCTTATAACGTATTATTTCAAGTTTGGACTTAATATTCTTGAATGGTAAATAAATTTTACAGCACATAAATGTAGTAACTCTAACAAAGTTCAAATCAATACTAATGCTAAACAGAAGAAACTCAATTCAGCACTAGGAATGATGATAGTGTTGGATATCCATTTTTTGGTTTTACATTGGTTTATAATGAAAATGCTTAACTTAGTTTATCTTTTTCTTTATTGCTTCGTTATGTAATTAATAGTACTTATTAGCTATACTTAGTTTAGCATGACATATATAGTATATTAGATTATGTTAATTTTTATTATGCTTAATAATTAGCAATTATTGCTTTATGTAATTTTATTATCTTTATTATTGAATATTTTAGGATAATGCTATGACTTATTTCATATTATTATGTTATTTTCTTGAAAAATACATTATATAGTTATATCTTAATAGGACTAAAAAAATATTTGGTGCACAAGTTACATTTTTTGTGCTATGAAGACTTTACCGAAAAAATAATCCGAAAACCCGAGAAAATCCGAAAAATCTGAAAGAAAAAAAAACTCAAAGAGAACGCAAAAAATAATAGAATTCATGAAGATCTTGGCCTTTGATGATATTGAAAAACCCGAGTTTGTTAGTTTGATTTGGTTTATAAATTTAAAAATCCGACACCATTAATTTAATAATTAAAAATTTCGAACCATGCCGAATCATGTGCACCACCCCTACATCTAGCCATGTAATCATTTTAATTTCTTTCTTTTTAACATAGTACACCAGAAAATTGACCATTTTTCTTTTCATAAGGTTGTCTTATTTCCTACGTATTGGTTATGGATATAATCTTTGAAGTGTCACTTAATCCATGCTTACAAGCCATACAATTAGCCATCTGTTTAATCACCGCTTATCAAGTACAAATTAAACTTGTCTTCAATTAATCTTCCTAGCTATAAAGCATGACAGATGGTTAAAAATGAGAAAACTTCAACTTTTCTTAATACTGGGGAACAGAAATATAGAATACCTCAATCATAATAACAATATAGCATATTAAATAATTAACAGTAACCACATGCAAAGGTGTCCTAGTACGGAGTTTGACACCACTAAAATTGCTGTTTAGTTCGCCAAATAAGACAATATTTTTATTAGGATCGAAGAATACAGGTGTCATGCAGAAGCTAGTAAAATAACACTTTGAACGATGATAAATCAGATAACAAAAAAATATATATCAAAAGAGATACAAACATTAAATATGATTCATCAATTAGTAATATTTTTGACAAGCAATGACGTTAATTAGTCTCAAATCTTGTTTCCCAAATAGCGATCAGTTCTAGATTATTCTGTTTGCAATTAATTAATCTTAAGGTTAGCTAATTGGATTGTAAAAAAAAGATGGTTTTGAACCACAAAAACTTTGGTTCAAGAGATCTTATCCATTCTGTTTATAAATATATAAATCTTTAATTCTGGGCTTCTGCCTACTATAGCGCGTGTCGCAAAAGAGAGATTTCTTGAGCAAAGGTACATTCTCTTCAATTTGTGTTGTACGTCTACGTGTCACATATAATATTGTCAATTAGGCAAAAATTTAATACAATAAGTTAATAGTACTCGTAGTATTTTTCCAAGATCAACAGAAAGGGGACAAGTAATTAAAGCCCAAATTCTTGGTCTTTGACTTGCAGCACTTGGATAAGGTGACTAATGTCAAGGTGTGGACGTCATTCAAGTCATTCGTTACTCTTGAGTCTTGATTAGCTAAATAATATTTCATTTCTCCATTTATTATAATAATGTTTGATTAAAAATTATATTTTAGATGTTAATTTAACTTGCACATCATATATATTAATAACGTAGCCGAAGTTTATGTTATGGCGAAAAAATCAAGTGTCATGCGAATCTAATAAAATATATCTTCAACGACGATAAATTAGACAATAAAAGAGAAATATATCAAAAGAGACACAAATATTTAACGGGGTTAAGTGATCAATTGACCTACATCCTCAAACGGAGATGAACAATTCACTATTTAAAAGAGTGTATAAAATATCAAGAGAATAATCTTACAAAGAGGCACACACAAGTAGTAGGCTAACACTTGTCTCCAAAAATTTTGCCTCTGAACAAGAAACTCAAACCCCCTCGTAGCTACATTGTGGATGCCATTAAATGAGAAGGAAGGATCCTCAATTTATAAAAGTCGATAACTTTTTCTTTCAAGAAAAAGGACTAGCCAAATATAAGAGATTTATAATTTATTGTTTGAAAAATAAAAAAAAATCAATTATAATAAATATGTTATTATTTCTTCAAAAAAAATAATCAAATATAATAAGAAAATAAGGATAAACACTTAATGATTCATGATTGAAAAACTAGTTTGATAGGGAATACAATATATCAAAGTCTAAATTTTGAAATTTTCAAAGTTATGAACATTCTACAAAATAATACAGGGAGTAATTAATTGATTAACCTCCGACATCTTTTCATCTATAAAATTAATTCACGAAGAACATGTAACATGATTTCTCGTAGAAAACACATTCTCTTTTATATTACGTCGCGGAAATCCAAATTAGTCAAATAAATGAATTTTGAATATGAAATGATTATTAAAAAACAGTGAATTGCAACATGCTTGAGGAAAGGAAAAAAAAAACAGTATTGTCATGATATTGTCCGTTAGCATGTCCACTCAAAGTTGCGGCAGCTTCTGAGGCTTTCCTGTGAGGCCATGTTGAAGACAGATGGCTAAAGAAGAGCTCTTCTTGAAAATTAAAAATCCGAAAAATGCATGGTAGATGACTTACAGAACTCTAAAATCTAAATTTAGAAATTCTTCTATGTTGTTTCTTGGTTTTTGATTTTTTCTGATATGGATGTGTATCATATTCATACGTACATGCACCTGGTAATTTGTCATCTATACTTTCACCATAAGGAAAGTTAAACTGATAGATATTTTATTCTTGTATTATATTATATTATACATAAAAAGTCACCATCATATACACCTACTATATGTCTTGCAATCTTTTTTTTGTTTGTCTTGCAATCTTACAATACAATATTCAAGTGTACTAAAGATCAGACACGTATTAATTCTCAAAATCTCCAACTCATCAAGATTAATCTATTTATCTCCACGTAGGAGTTCTTGAAGTTGGATATGGATCATGATCAAAAGTAAACCATTAAGCAAAATTTATTTGCACTTAGGACTGAAATAACTTAGTAATGACCCGATTTGGCAACAAGAGGTGGCAACGACACACGAAAAGGAGATTGATTATTTAATCGTGGAGAAGGTAATCTATTAATAATGGTATTAAAAGCGTTAGTCCAAAATTTTGATGGGACATTAGCATAAGGTAATAACGCACGATCAGTTTCTACAAAATATGTATGTGTTTTCGTTCATCACTATTATTTTTTTTCCAAGTGTAAAGACACGAGGAACGTTGAAGAATACCATTTGCTCCCAAATAATCGGTTAAAGCTTGAAATTCACCTCCCCAATTTGCTTGAAAACATTTAATTGGACGACTAAAAAAAATTTTCACAAGTGTACGAAATTGAATGAAGACAGATAAGACTTCTGACTTAAGTCGAAGAAAATAAATCCATGTATATTTGCTGGAATGATCAAAGAAGATGACATAATACCGATAGCCATCATTTGAAACAACCGGGGCAGGATCCCAAACATCAGAACAAATCAAATCTAAAGGCCCCGTGGCCCTAAAACTATACTTACTAAATGAAATGTTGTAACTCTTACTAACAGCTCAAGAGGTGCACAAACTAGAAACTTTATTCGCCGGAGAAATAAAAGCTCTGGATGATAATGCTTTACGAACGGTAGAAAAAAATGCATGAGTCAAACGAGCATGCCAAACACCAAAAGATGCAGCATAAGATGCTGGTAAAGACGAGGACTTCAAAACAGGAAGAGGGTAAAGCCCATCATTATTCCGCCCTCTATGAAGAGGTTCTTTCGTTGCCAAGTCTTTAATCAAAAAATGATTTGAAAAAAATTCAACTGAAACTTGATTAGACTTAGTAAAAGAACTTATGGACAATAAATTTTGAGTAGCTGAGGGAACATGAAGCATATTATCAAGTGCAAATTGTTTATCATATAAGGAAATTAAACCATGACGAACGTGAGAGATAGGAAGTTTAGAACCAATACCCAACATGACTTCCTCTGGACCTTGGTATTCAGAATGTATAGCTAGATTATTAATGTAAGATGTAAGGTGATGCGTGGTGCCACTATTCATCAACCAGTTCTGTAAAGCTTGTGGAGACGCGCATGCGAGGTTTGTTGAAGGCATACCAGAGGCAGTATTGCCACCATTAGTTTTTGGTGATGGACATACACGCGCAACATGTCCTTTCCCCTTACAGTTATAACAAATGATACTGGATGTATATGTGGAAGGTAACAACATTTTTGATTGAGGGGTTTGGGATGAATGTTCTTGTGTGCGAATGTGAAGTGAACTTTGCGTATATTGGGCAGATGGAGCAATCACAGTAAGGGTCTCATCCTTCTTTAATTGCTCTCCTCAGCTAACAACATACCATAGAGACCATCCAAGTTAACATCCTCTTGACGTGCTTCTAGTGATCTTGTGAATGGACGATATGTTGGGCCTAGTCCTACCAGAATGAATTTGACAAAATCATTCTCACGAACTGGATGTTGCAGAGCAACAAGCTTATTTGCAATTTCTTTTGCCTTTTGCACATAGATTTCAACGCCGTCATTATCTCACTGTAGTGCATGTAATTGCGCTTTAAGCTCACGAATTTGTGGCTTAGTTCCCGAAGCATATGTTACGACAAGTTTACTCCAAGCCTCACGTGTTGTTTCTACCCCCAACTAACAGTGATAGAATGCTCTCAGAAACTGACGAGACAATCCAACTTAAAACAAGTTGGTCTTCGTGTAACCAAGCCTTGTAGGATGGATTTAGTTGATCTCTAGATAGAAATTGTTCTGGGGCTTATTCACTACCATCAATATGATGTTTAAGTCCACAACTGCTCACCGGGCAGAAATTGAGTTTTCCAAAACTTGAGGAGAATGTGATTGACTGATCTATGGGATTAGTTGCTGACGAACCTGTGTTCATTGAGGTGTTGTCATCTCCCATTGTTACTGAATCAATGATTCTCTGTCTTTTGTTTTTCGGGTGGAAAAGTGAAAATATTATGAAGGAGAAAAAATTAGGTTGTTAAACCACTAGGGCTCCGATACCATGAAGAAACCTCTTTCTCTTACTAATTTGGCATCACATACAGCAGTTGTATATATACAAGAAGAGTCTTGGTCATCAAGACACCTAACAAGACCCAAACTATACAAGCTTAAGTATACAAGAATACAAATATAAAAAATATATATTTAATACTCAAACTAGACTTATCTGTTACAACATAAGCAGGTACGGTCAAACTTAGGCGAGTCAAAACGGATCAAATTAATAGATTAAACGGGTTATAACCAGACCAGCCTAAAGTTTGTTTGGACCAGAATGAGTCAGATAGCGAGTTATCATCCACTCTCTTCGCAACATGATCCAGCCTCTCATTTGTTATTTTTGCTTTTTGAGAAACAATGTGAAAGTTATGTGCTTTTCTAAATTATAAATTTAAGTTCTTACAAGATGACATGCTACTTTAATTCTCAATCTCCAAATTTGATATTGAATGTCTGGTTTAGGTTGCATTTTGACCAATTAGGTTATATTAGGAGAAATTTTCAGAAATCACTATAGTTTAGTGGCTATTAATTTCCTATAGCGATTATATACATATTTACTTTCTATAAGCTAATATTTTTGTTGCTATCGGACTGTATTCGCGCTACTGTATTCATGAATACAGTCGCGAAATTCTCCTAATAAGTAGGGAGTCCAGTTGTTTAATAATGAAAAGAGGATCAATTAGCATGTATCATTCCTAATTTAACTCAACAAAATGAATTCTACAATATACCGTTGCTAATGTGATGTATTCGCGCCACTGTATTTATAAATACATTGAGAAAATCCGCCTAAAAATAGGGATACAGCTATTTAATTATGTATTCCATGCGGTGTTTTAAAAGGTGTTTTTGGGGCGAGCCCTTGGGCGAGGCGCACCAAAAACGCCTCGAGGCGATGGTGTGGGGCGAAAGTCTCAAGAGGTGTACAACCAGCAATTCGGGGCGTACGCCCGAGTGTTTGAGGCGTATTTTTTTAAGTGAGGCGTAAGCCCAAATTCTCAAAAGTCAGCTTGGTAATTACTCAAAAGTTTTAAAAAAGGAATTGAAATGTATTAAATTTAAAAGTCAATACTTTTTTTATTGATTGAAGCCCTAATTCATGGTCTTTCCCAATTCTTTATCTTGTCCGCTAGTCTGTTAATATCTCCCAGAAGCAACGAATATTCAATTTTTTTTACAAATACAAAGAGAAATTCATTCTCCTTCATAGCAGCAAGTTCAAAGTTCAAAATGCAGGTTAGTCATCCTTTTCGTTCCTCCATGTAGAAAACTTTATTCTTTTCGGCTCAAGTTACTTGTGCTTCTAAGTAGTGTATAATAAATTCATTCTAGTTTATTTATGCAATTTTACCGGTTTATAAATATTTACTGTAATTATAGTATTTTATAATATATTAAAAATTAAATACCTATAGGGCTTACGCCCCATGCCTCGGGGCTTACGCCTCGCTGAGGGAAAGCGCAATATTGAATTGATTTCAATTTCACTATATTGAATTCAGTTGTATTCAAACAACGAAAAATCAAGAAATATGGTGTATACGGTTCTATTCAATTCGACTGTATATATTGTATTCAATTCACCTATATTCATTATTATACATTGTATTCAATTCGTGTACTCAAACAACAAAAAATCACAAAAATAATGATATTCAATTGTATTACAAAAATACAGACCTTCGGAATACTTAAATACAGACGAAAATATAATATATTTATACAAAAATACAATGTATTTAAGTGTATTTGTACATAATATAATATATTTGTATCATTGTATGTGACTCAATAGCAAAGAAGAGAAGAAAGCTCGTCGGAGATGGCGTTTTCCAGCCAAGCAAAATATTGTATACGTTGTATTAAAACTAAAAATGGAGATGAACAAGAACTCGGCCCTCAAATCTTCTCCGACGACTCTACCTCAGATTTCCAAAAGTTCAATCCGTAGCCATGGCCAGATCTGTTCTCCTACTCCCTCTTCGCTTCAAATCTATTCTCTTCGCTTCAGAAAGTCCACCATCGCCACCAAAAATGGCTTCTACGACGGCCGCCTTGCTATGAAAAAGAGAGATTTGAGGGAGAAGAGAGAGGATTTAGAATCTTACTGATAGAGAGAGAAGGAAGAGAGAGAGAAAAAGAACATAACTGGCTTATTTTACGCATAAATGGTAGGGTATAAAATAAATATCCATGTTGCTATAAAATATAAAAAGGTACCTATAAATAATAATATTTTGAAATTGGTTTGGTTTATAATAAATATGGTGTAATAGTTTGCTATAGGAGGTAAAATTTTCTTATAATATGGGTGACAATTTGAGCCCAAACTCATTAATCCACCCAACCCGCCCAAGGTTGGACCGGTTATTGACTCGCCCATTTGATGAACTCAACCCATTTTTACCCAGGTCATCTCATTTCATTTAAAGTTAGGCTGATTTTTAGCCCAAATTGATCCATGAGTAACTTTGTTAGAATATCTTTAAAATAATTATTTTTTGTTTGATATATTATATTTGATCATAACAAAAGAAAAAAGTCTTATTTGATAATTAAATAATTCATAAGAAAACAATACACATTAAAGTTTGATAAGAGTTGGGAGGATTAGCTATGACCCAAATTAATTTTGACCCATCTCTCAACACAAGTGACTTTTGGGTAGGTTAATGACCCGCCTATTTATTTACTCAGTCTATTATGACCCGCCCAAAATCAACCCACCCGGCCATTTGACACCCCTAGGTTACACTATATTGCCCAGTATGACTCAAATAGTTTAATAGGTCGCTTTGAGTTCAATCCATCGGGTCACGCCAACAAATAGAATATGAATCAACCTGTTTAAATTTTGGCTGGATTGAGTTTGCCACCTATAGCAATTTTCTATTTCTTTTGCATCGTTGTTAGGACATATTTTTATGTTGGCCTACCAGTATACAGGGAAGAAAAGGAAACTGCACAAAAGTGGAATTGCTTAAAAAGTTGGAGCTTTCTAGTTCTAAGTGCTGTCATTACTGCATAAGTTGTGAGTTCATGATCAGCATAATGACATAGTCCAGACAATTGTTTACTGTTCAGGTTTCACTATTCCTTAGTCTTGAAATTCATGTTATTCACACACCCTCGACCCAAGGTAAAACGGAAAACCAAATTAGGACCGTGATTAGTGTTATTAATGTAAGTAATATACAGGCAACAATTACATCATTATGGTTTAAGCACCATCTTAATTAAAGCGACACATTAGCTAACACATTGCAAATGTAAAACGTGGAGGTATATATTAATTTCCGATTATATTGGAATTCACTATTTTTGGACGACTAGAACAAAGATCAAGCAAAAGTAACATTAACAACTAAAGTTAATGATGTCATTTGTATGTAACGCACACATCATTAACCCAAATAAAACACTCATTAAGTCTTAACAACGAAATAAAATATGCTAAAAATTATGTTATTTTTATCCTTTTGGTTCTTTTTCTCTTTCGGAGTTTTAGCCCACTTCAAGAGTTTTCAAGTAAAGGTCAGAGTAAATACAAGCTTCTGAAAAGTCAAGTTTATAATTAGTAAACCAATGACGAGACACTGAAAATGTTGGTGAAGGAATCATAGGAATTAGGAAGTGACTTGTGTTAGTCAGGTTTCACCCATTATTCAAAGCCACTGGAACTTTATCGATTCGTCATAGAAAAGAATTCCACTTTCTTCTGGCCTACAAGTTGTCTTTAGATCTCAATTTAGATTTTACTCACTTTAAGCCATATGAAGTGCAAATTCCAAAGTTTCTAATCAGAATAGCAGATACTTCCTCCATAATAATTTACAGCAGTTTATTAAACTAATGTTTTTCAATATTTAAAGAGCATTTTAATTCTTAACAAGTACAATACCTTGATGACTCTTATTGAAAAAGTCATGACAATATGAAACACCACCTAAACACTAAAGACACTTTTGTACAACTAAATTTATTAACTAAATATTTTTCTCCTACTTTATATTCAATCAAACGCTATCGTATAAAATGAAATAAACAAAGTACTGGAATCCTAGGTTTTAGGTCATGGGCAGGTAGAATAACTAGATTTCCATGGAAAATGCGAGTTTAACTTTACCTTTGAGGATTGGTTGATGATCAGTCTCTCTCCCCTTGAAATTTGGCAGTAGAAAGAAAGTACACCAAAATCTTATGACTTTTGTTGGCCACGACAGTTGATCCTCCTGATGTTTCGCCTAACTAAATTACTGTCTGGTCTTTCAAAAATAGAACGTGCAGCACAGATACAAAAAAACAGACGATATCAGATATTTTTCAATGTTATTTTATATATCGATATCTCAAATTTTCAAAATAAAATCCATGATATAGAATTATTGTAGTCCAATCCTCTACTTGGAAATCTAAGACCATTAGGTTACCTGCAGCTTGAAATCTTCATAGTTCAAGGCTTTCAAAATCAGCTACTCGACAAGTGACCTAAAACAGAATATCCTACTGGACAAGCAAAAAAGCTGACCTTTGAGACGAAGGATCTGAAGTTTCACACCATCTTCAATTTAACCAACTACTTGTAACTCGGGACATAAACATGCATTGAAAAACAATTAATGTGTACGTAGATAACGTAGACCACACTGCTCTGACAACACTAAACCCTACACAATCACATCTGCTGTAGATGGGTACCATCCAAATACAAACTAAATCATGCACAAGCTCCTCTCGTTCAATGGTCATTTGATTACCAAGTCTTTCTCGGTACAGACCAAAAAGCATACCAGATCAACAATGGAAGACAATTCACATGCATGCTTTTCCACGAGACCACATACTAAAGCGTTCATCAAGTATCACTCCAATACCTAGCTATTCTCCGTCACTACTTTGATCAAGAAGTTCCATTCTGACAGCTGACCGTAGATCAGCAATTACTGTACTAGCAACAATTACACAACTAAAGATCCATATTGAAAACATCTGAGATATTGTATAGCAAAATACCACACACCAGCATGAGAAATTGAAGTTGACCGTTAGCAACAAGTCAAGTGACTAAAGTTAGCAATTCTGAGCCTATAAAAGCATATCAATTTCTTTCTATGAATAATGCACAAGATCTATTTGTGAACCTAAACTTGCAGTGAACACGATCTAGGGGCATGACCCTTTGCGTACTCGATGAAACCAAGTTTATAACAAAATCACACCTCCACACCGAAATCTAGAAACTCTCACTGACAGAAGCCCAAAAACTCTCAGTTACTTCCAGCAAATTTGCTCATCATTTTCGCAATAATAGGAGCAACCTTAGGATTTGCCTGATGCTTGGCCAAGTTAGCAGGGTTCTTCATCACTGCAAAATAACAACCACATCAGTAAGAGGAAACAATGATCTTGAAACACCCAGTATGTATAACATTGAAGTCTAGATGGATGCAATTGTACACAGATAAAGCAAATTGCTACAGCCAATTGATCAGCAACAAGATTCACAGACTCCACTACTTGCTGGGAACATTACAAAATAAAAGATACTAGCTCAACCGTTAATCTCCCTCTGCTGTCTTGAAAATTACAAACTGATTAAAAAGCTCCTTACCAGTCTCTCTTATTTCAAAACCTTAATAAGCACAAAAACAAGCAAAGAGGTGGGGAAAATACGTTTAAGACACTCTCAGATATGCAATAAAACTCTCCGAAGAGAAATTTATTTTACTCCTTATCCATATTCTTTTTCTTGTCAGTAATTTATTCTCCTATGCACGGCTTAACAATCTGCTGCTGCTAATTAACTAGAATTTGGTGTAACAGTTAAAGAAGAATCGAGCAACCTTGGACCTTAATCTTTCCTTTTTGGATATGAACCACACAGACATTCATTGGTAGACCACGCTGAGATGATTTAGAAACTAGTTTCTAACTCAGGTGCTACCAAGTGGCACTAGACACATTGAGGTAACAGCCAATGAAGAATCAATTTACTGGAAGCCTTTAAATTTTTTAACTAGTGCAAAATGGCAATGATATACATAAACTTCCACTGATCAGACAGGTAGTCATAAGTTGATGATAGCATCAATTTTCTCTTAAC
Source organism: Nicotiana obtusifolia (assembly GCA_002018475.1). NCBI lineage: Eukaryota > Viridiplantae > Streptophyta > Magnoliopsida > Solanales > Solanaceae > Nicotiana > Nicotiana obtusifolia. The sequence continues at coordinate 127,911 of MCJB01035723.1, read as the reverse complement.
TACAATCCAAAACAGATGATATTCAACCACATAAACTTACAAGTGTATAAAGCATATGTTATCAGATGACCTGAGACTTAGCAGTAAGTGGAAACTAGTACCAAGCAACACAAAGAATCAGCATGATAAGCCAACGATACAACCATGAACTTATGTCTGCTACATGACAAACCCATTCACTCATAGTAAATACCTGGAAATTTGACTGCTTTGATCTGATAATTTAGCAATTAGAAAGCCAAAAAGAAGAGTGAGAATAGGACTTAAACTACAATCTGATACACACAACCCGATCCCCATATACAACTCCTTGATACTAACTGGAACTCTAACTGTCTCTACATTTTTGTTCCTGACCGGTAAGCAAACTTCCAGTCTCTAGCAATAAAGATGAAAACGCGATTCTGAAGTGGAAAACATGGATTAGGTATATCATACTATGTCATATAGTTTATACAAATGAGAAGTAACTTCACAAACTGCAATAAAATTCTCTTTTTGAAAGGTCGACTTGTTATTTCATAAAATCCAAGACAAAGGCATTCGGCTGGAAGGGTTAAGCAGTATCCATAGTACATAATTGTTAAAAGGGCAGCCCAGTGCAATAAGCTCCCACTATGCGCAGGGTCCTGGGAAGGGCCGGACCAGAAAAGCCTATTGCACGCAGCCTTACTCTGCATTTCTGTAAGAGACTGTTTCCACGGCTCAAACCCGTAACCTCCTGGACATTGCAGCAACTTTACTAGTTACGCCAGTTACATAATTGTTAGTCGACCTAAAATGAAACCAATAGATCGCAAATCTGCTTGAACTGTACAGTAAGTCATTAAGATGTAACAAATTTCATAATGATCTTCACTGCAATTGTTGGATGACTTGTCTAGAAGAACTGAAATGACTTAGTTATCTAATTAAAACCCTGTAAGAGATGACCAGAATAGCCAGGCTAAAGGGTTAGAGCCGAAAGGGAAGTACCATCTTGTAGGGCAGCCATGACATCTGGATCCTTGAATGCCGCCATTAACTCAGGGTCCTGCTCCAACCAACAAAAAAAAAAAAGAATATTTTAAGATCCCTGTTATGGACAAACTGTGACTTGAAAGCTACATATATTATAAAGCAATAAAAGACTTTGTTTCTATTGAAATTAATCTTCACCTAAGTTAATAACTTTCTTCAGACATTAACGTAAAAACCATAATTTGCTTCAAAAGTAAACATATAAAAGTAGATCTACTTACATTCAATATTTTGCTGTAGTCCATGTTACCAGGCATTCCTCCAGGCATGGCCCCAGGAAAGCCCCCCGGCATGGCCCCAGGAGAACCACCAGGCATGCTCCCAGGAGAGCCCCCGGGCATGCCCCCAGGAAACCCACCGGGCATGCCAGGAAAACCCCCGGGCATGCCCCCAGGAAACCCTCCTGGCATTCCACCAGGGAAGCCACCAGGCATGCCACCAGCTCTCCTACCTGATGAGGATTCTTCTTGCTTCTTGGCCTTCTCATAAGCAGCCTGAGATTAAACATATAAAAGAATATTAACATGCAGAAACACTGAGCAGCCAAACATAAAACCAAACAAGTAATTGAGGTGTACCTGAGCTTCAGCCTTTCTTCGTTGTCTCTCACGCTCATTCTTTCTATCTTCTCGTTCTTTGCGCAGCCTATCATACTTCCTGCGGTGTTCTTCAATTCTATGTGCATTTGGCTCAACCTGTGACAGAGACACCACATATTCATTTGACAACAATGACTGTAGCAACTTAAGGGAAATGCAATACGACAACAAATTATAAAAACAAATAAACTAAGGAGAGAGAAAAAAATGTGTCAATGCCACTTGACCATATAGATATTATGAGATTATATTGCGGTAACCAACCTTCTTAAGCACAGCACTTATTTCCTCATCATAGTCCAGCTTTGAAGCCAAGTGAAGATCCTTAGCAGCTTCCTCCCATTTTCCCAGCATGGCACGTGCAATGCCACGTGATTTGTAACCTTTAGCAGAATCTGGGTTTATCTGCAAGAACAGTCAAGTTTATGATACATTGAACAACAAATAACAGCTCAGTGCCTCCACTTCAATCAGCATCTAGAAATCCCAACCTAGTCCAATATATCTTTTTAACTGAAATGCAAATACTTCCGGACAGAACTAATTACATGCAAGACCCACAAAAAAAAAAAAATAATAAGAGGGTGGAGGTGGGGAGGATAATTGCCTCAATCAAAAGTGGTCTTTCCCAAGTCATGTCATCTACTTTTCCAGTTGCTACCCATATTTATATACGGTTCTTAAAGAAGCATTTTAAGTGGGGATGAAACAAAAATAGATGATTTTTATTATTACTATATCATGACATCTAAAACAGGAAAATGGGAATGAACACTTTGGGAAGACTATAATTTACTGTACCAGATATCAAAGATATGCATTAACTAGGAAGCATGCAAATTTATGTGTGTTTGCCTCCATGTCTGCCTCAAGAATGGAAGAGCGTTCTAAGGGGATATGCTCAATGAATTCTTCAGAGTACTTTCCGTATGAAAACCTCAAGAATTATTAGCCAGTCAATGCAACTACTTTTTGATAAAGTTCACTCGCTGCAATTATTGAGCGACCTTACTAAAATATAACTATATCTTTAGAAATTGACATATAAAAGACAGAACCAAATTCAGGCAAGCAAATCTGGTAGCAAGATCAACCTCTAACGCTGCATTTGCATCTCGTATGGCAGCATTTGGCTTCTTCATCTTGATATACACACTAGCTGTGTTAGAAAAAGAAAAAAAAAGAAAAACTATGAGTGACTGAATAAAAATGACTATTCAATTAGAGGACAACAAAAAACCAAGCAAAGTGTACCTCTAGCAGCATACATAATTGCTGATGTAGGATTGAGGAGAACTGCCTTTGTAAGATGCTCGATTGCATCTTCTAGCTTACCTGATGAGCACAAAGACCAAAAGTAAGCGACATGATACCCACTGATTTTATGAACACACAGAAATGCATGCACACATATAGACATTGAACAGCATTACCTTCAGAAATTGCTCCCATGGCCTGAGCTTTGGACTCTTGAGAAGCAGCGCGGGCTTCTTCGGTCACCTCAACAGAAGGGTCTCCCATCTAGAAAATTAACTTTAATAAGTCAAAAATAAACAAGAACCATTAAACCCAAAGTGGACAGAAAATGTTAATCCGTCAGACATCAGACCTTTTGTGGCTCATCATTGTCAGGTTCCACAGTGTCACTCTCATCAAGCTCAATATCAGATTCAATTATCTCAGGCTCCTCGTCTTCTTCAACCGCCCCTTTAGCATGAGCATTGTTCTCATCATCACCCACCTCGTCATCACTCTCATCCACCACATGAGACTTCTGCATAGCACAATAGGACAATATAAAATCCAAAAAGAGGTGTTTAAGTTTTCAATTACTTCATATTTAATGAGAAACCATGACCATACTAATACAATGATAAAGGAGAAACCTTATAAAGTGGAAACTTGCAGGTATATAGAGAAACCACAATTAAATCAGTTAATCAATCAACCACCACAACCAACTGGTTGTGTACGGGATCTTCATATATTCCACTCTATTCGAGCCCATTTCAGTACAATAATAGTCAGTAACTCGTCTTTTAAAGCACATCAGAAGTGCTCTAAACCTCACACTTATCTTCGCCTCGATTTAACCAAGTGTAACAACAACTCAGTCTTTACTCACGCTAATCAGTGTCATTTATAGGGACCCTTTGCTTCCATTATAGTATTCTTAATTACTAGAGATTGCACTTTTAATGTGATTTTAGGTCTAACTCGGAAATTAATTGGGGTAGGTTCTCTTTGCTCAGTCATTCAGTATCGACACATAGATTATTAAGAGCCAGAGATCTTAGGTAAACTTGGAAGTTTACTCTTTGCCTATTTGAGAATTTAGAAGTTAGGATATTAATTCTTTACAAAAATTATTACAGTTTCTCTTAAATACTTCAACAGGATAATAGCCTACGCCTACATCGTCTCAAGTTCAGCAATGAAAAGAATTTAAAAGACTCAAATAACGTTTAAAATATACCGCTCTGTAATCTCCAGTGTCGTAAGCAGACGGAGGAAGTTCACCACCGAGACTGCAAATAAATCCAGATGAGGTAAGTAGTGATCCATTCATATGTTGATAAAATATTAAGCTTTGAAAAGTTAATATTTACAAATGGAATTAAGTAGCATACCTTTCAATGTAGTCACGGAAGAAGGAAAGAGAAGGATTAGAGAGAATAGAAGGATTGGATTTGCACTGTTCGACGAATTGCTTCAATTCATTCAACTTCACCGGCTCCATTGCTCTTTCGTATTACCTTCGAATCGGATTCACAGACCCTAGTTTGTTTCCACTATCGCTTGCAGAGTGGTACTGTGTTACGGTTACACAGCTGACTGCTTTGTGACGCGAGGAATTGCAAGGTCCTTCCAGTAGCTTCTATTACTGGATAAAAATTCTCCATGCTTTTTTTAATAAAATCATAATTAAGTAAATTAAGGGCCTGTTTGGCCATAAAGGTTCCTTTTTTTTTTTTTAACTTTTTCCAAAATCATGTTTAGCATAAAATTTTAAATTTTTATTTGAAGATAAATTTCGAAAATTTGAAAAAATATTCAAAAATTTTTTAAAATTTTCGCTTCAGATCACTCACAAAAATTCAAAAACTGCCCAAAAATTATATTCATGTCCAAACACAACTCTAATTTTCAAATACAATTTTCGCTTGAAAATTTTTTTTATTTTTTTTATAAAATTTTACAATTCTTATGTTCAAACACCCACTAAACATGTTAAAAAATAACCAGTTGCTTCATTTATTAAAAAAACTTTTTAGATAAAATAACGATACGATTTAAATACTTTTTTCACCTTGAATTGTTGATTGCTTTAGGAGATTCGTTTTTAAGTAAACTTCATTTGTGTGTCTTTTCTGACATGCAAATAATTTAATAAGAACTTTTAATTTTGTTAATCGGAAAATATATTTCTGATTCGGATCCTTTTATGACTATTTTCAATAGATACAAGAAAATGTAATTGATCAAACTGTAAATAGTGAACTTTGTTCTAAGAATACTTCTGTTATCGTTTTCTTTAAATACTGAAATTTTATGATTAGCTGAGGTACCATGAGGTGCTTAGGATGACATACAAGTGGCAAAATGGTTAAAAGAAAATAGTTATTTACTTATATTATTTATTAAAAATGAGTTGAATAATAAAAATTTTAAAAATCGGTCAAATATGAATAAGAACCATATTATCCACTTAGAAAATGAATAACCTTTTATATTTATAAAACCTCGAATTGGAGGTCCTTTAGTTTGGGAAACTAAGGATTCTCCCAAAAGTGATCATATTCAGGAAATATGAATAATATGGATATTCATATTATCCGCCGATTAACCCGTTTTTTATCCATATTAAATATGAGTGGGGTCAGATAATTTATCTATTTTCTTACCCGTTTTTACCCCGATCCGACCTAGCCATTTGCCACCCTTAGGATGGCATTAAGTACGAATACAAAGAATAATTAACTCTTGAAGTTGTCCAACAAGACAAAAATTACTTAATTCCAGATGTTGCGTGCCTTAAATTACTTTGCCAGTGCACAAGTTAAATTCTTTCCTGTACCAGAGAATATAATAAAAGACAAGAGAAAAAGAGGCCCTTGCTCATATTAACCTCCAATTTCGCTTAACAAATCCCACGAATACATCAAGAACACGTAAACACAGAGTATGCAATAAGTAAAACAATTAAAGAGCTCATACATCAATTTAGTTCCCCTCAGCAGAAACAGAATGCAAAACTTCGGAGTACAAGAGATAAAGGCTTGTAGTGCAATCTGCCTATTCTCTAAATAAAGAAATTTATCAAGATTCTCCAATATTAGAAAAACACAATCAATAATTTAAGCAAGCACGATAGAAGCACAAAGTATGAGTAAGCTTGAGATTCCGGTCCATGTAATCCTGCTCACTCCATTTTTATCTTTTGCAGCTGGTGTGACTATAAAACAATCAAGAGGGCAATATTGTAAGCAAGAAAGCACAGCAAATTAAACATGTATCTGTTCTTGCTAATAAATAAATTAAAACATGTACATAGATCAACTTTATCTTGAATTTACATTTGACTGGGAGATCAATTATAAACGAGGAAGAGATGGACACATATGAAATAGACATAGACGCTTTGGTGCTCCATTTGGCTAACCCTCGCCTCCAGTTCAGTGACTACAAATGCCTAAATAAGGTACTTGCACACGCACACACAAAAAAAGGTACTTCCACACTTTATTTGTAAACTAATTGTGATCATAAGTCGAGTAGCATGACAAATATGGTCACCCTTCATTTGAGCTGCCTCAACATTCTCAGAGTACCTAGTATATAACTTCAGACAGAGTAAAGCCAAAATAACTTGGCAGAAGTTGTAATAATATAGAGCAAAAGATTGTCATCCTCTATCCCCATTCTTCTTTTCTTTGCCAGCCTTAGAAGAACCTTCAAATTGGCATGACTTAAGATGTGGCGAACAGATGATGCAACAGATTACTTTGGAAAGACAAAGCTGCCAAGGGAGTGGGGGTAAAAAGGGACTTTAAAAACTTAATCCTAGCTATAGCAGAAGATAAGACTATTAAGACATACCGAAGAAAACCAACATCCATGAGAAGCTGCTCTATATGATAGCAGTGCGAATGCTTATTGGATAAGCAAGAAAACGATCAAAATCACTTATTGGATAAGCAAGAACAAGCTTCTTAATATTGGTCAAAGTTTTGGCTGAAAATCTAAGTAAGACTGAAAGCCACTAAGAAGTAGGACGGACCTTCAGCTAAGTCCTCACTAACAACAACTAATGATTGTGTTTGGAGAAGCAACTCAAAAGTATTTTGCCACAGTAGGGAAACTTGAATAAAATGGAAGAACAGGAAATTTGAAAGAGAAGGGAAAAAATACTTAAAATTGGTATGAATTTAGTTTTACACCAGGTATTATTCATTTTTTGTATTTTTCCTGTTCCTCTCTAAGCCTCTAAGGAGCAAATGAAAAGAGACTCCTAAATGAGCTTGTATCTGATACAAAATTTGACATCTGAGAAAATCTCGATACAGCACAGAATGAACAAAACTTGTTGAATGCATTGATAAGTCCTACATTAACATTCTTGTTTGTCCTTTTGCAAGAGGGAACACAATATTCTGTTTTGTTTCATTTCAAAAATCATATACGACAAGTTCTCAGTGAAAACTTTTTCCATAGTTGGAACAAGTCAAGAAATATAAATATGCTGTCAATTTTCAAAATTGGGGGATTTGAATTATCGAAAAAGTACAAGATACAAGTCAACCTTTGAAGTTGCAAGTCTTTCTATAACTTATTAACAATAGTAGGCCCATAAAAGCGAACAAACTTAAATTTACAACATCTTTATTAGAAAGTGGAGCAATGAAGGATAAGTACAAGCACCTATGATTCACATTCAGTATATTTAACGGAGTAATGTTCAATAATTAATAAAAATAAAAACAAATTGCTGCATACTCCGAGATAGTTAATTAATTGACGAATATTAATTCGGCGGTAAACAAAGTAGAAACATTGAGCAAATTAATCTCAATTACCTGGCGTTGTCCCAGAAGGAGAAGAACCTGAACTTTTTGGAGCAGCAGCTGCAGACAAAAACGAAAAATCAAATTAACACTAAACCGACAATCGGGACACAAAAAATTAAAAATAATTAATCTCCAATTATTTACTAGATTAAATTTTATACCATCTCCAAAAAATTTCCTATTAAAAAAAATGAAGGAGAAAGAAAAAAAGTGAAGAATATCAGATTTGAAGTAGAGATTTTGCAAAACTAGTGCATCTTTTAGTTGTCGATCGAAGTAAAAACGGAAATTACCAACTTCAAAGCCAACTAATTGAATCTCGATTAAAATCACCGGTCCTTATTTGGAGAAAAAATAAAAACAAAATCCGGGGTTTGAACTAAAAGGTCATTAATTTGATACTATCAAGTGAAGAAATTTATATTTGCTGTAATTTTTTGAAGAAGTACAAAAATGGTACCTTTACAAGCGCTAACATCGCCAGGGATATTACAGGCCTTAGGAAGAGCAAGTGCTTGAGTAATATTAATACCAAGAGAAGGCAACAATGTAGGATTTTCGTACAGCTTGCAGAGACAATCAAGATCTTTGGTCACGGCTTCTCTGAGTGGGTCACAGCAAGAAGCCGGTGGTTTTGTTGAGTTGAGGAACATTGCACATGGTACTAACTGAGAAGCACACGACGGTGTTTGAGCCACCGTTAGTGTGGTGGTTGCCGCCATCAGCGCCACCGTGATCAGCAAGGAGAGTTTGGAGGAAATCATGTTTGGTTTGATTTGGTTTGATTGTCACTTTCCACGGAAATGGGTAATCTTTTTTGCGGCCTTGTTTGTTGTACTTGTAGGTGGGAACTAAATGCTACATTTAGGAGTGGTTAGATTCTACTTTTAACGCGGTACATGCTCTAAATTATAATCATTTCTTTTTTTAAATCAGAGAAAACAAGAAAGAGGAGAGATCGGATCATGTTAGAGAGTTAAACAATGACCTATTATTTGACTCCTCATAATTAAACTTTGTTGATTGAAATAAACTTTTTATAAACTTATGATCAATTTTCTCGATCATTTTTCTTGTCATGTTTACTTAAATAGTTATTTCAAATATTTGTTATTTTAGAAAAATTAAGAGAAAATTTTAAAAAAAAATTCACCTTCACTATATCCAAATATTTAGAGAAATTAGTGTGATGAAAGTAAGAATAATAATAAATTAAAATCAAAGAATAGATAAAGATAATTTAATTAAATTATTCTTTTAATTAATGAATCCCTTTCTTAAGAATAGACAAACACGATAAATAAAAGAGAAAGTAGAGAGAGAGTACTATAAACTATTTTGACCCGATCCAACCCGTGCATTGGCCACATTATTTCTCTGGTCTAGTATTTTAATCTATATATCTGCATAATTTTTGGTTCATTAAGAGCAGATGTGATGTTCAGGATTATGTTTTCTCTCATTTTTTTACTTTTCTCCTTATTTGTTTAATTAGAGAATTAACCATATTCTGAACTATTATAGAATTTTATTTGTACAATAATTGTTTCTTACTAAGTTAAAGCATAGCAATAATAGAAATAATATTCATAAAAGAAAATTCAAGATATGTAATATGTTAATTAAGCTGGAGATAAAATAATGTTGTTCCATTATACAGTTTCAGGTATTGAAAGAGCATTAATTTGGAATATTTAAAAGAGCATTAGTGAGCACATTTCTCAAAGTATAACGGCAATTTCTCTTAAATGAGACTATTGTCTAAACTATAATAAGTGTGTAAATTTTTATACAATGGTGAAAAAAAAGTAAACATGAGCATTTTATAAATATGGAGAAAGCATCTCTGAAGTTAGTTTATACTATGGCACTTCTTATTGTTGCAATAGGTTTGTGACTCTCTCTCTCATTTTTCATATAGATCATGGAAAGAGTAACCGCAATTTGTTTGGAAAAATTATTGTTGACATTATTAAAAAATGACTAATAACATTTATTTACAGATCTTCTATGTTTTATAACGGCAGCTGAATCAGAATGCACAAAAGATGAAGATTGTGCTCATGTGAGTGTATATCAATTGTGACGATTTTGAAGTTTGTGACTGTATTCCCTATACCACTCAAGATCACGGTATTACGGATACAAATGGCAGTCCAAATTTATCTCCTCTTTAACTTTGGTTTCCCTCATATTTTACTGATATTTCTAAATAGAGAGTAATCATATTTCACCTGATATTTATTGAATTTCTAAGGATAGAGAAATTTATGGATTTTTCTGGTTCTGTGCTGTTCAGTAATGTAAATCGCCCTCCCTCAACGTCTCCTTTTCAGCAATTTACCATATGAAATGAATAATTGAATCATGAATTAAGAGAAAGAAAGGCAATATCAATATGAACGCAAACTTACATAATTTTTCTGAACATAACGCAAATTTTGTAAACATCAATTTTAGACAAACAAAAAAGGAGGAAGAAAAGGAACTTCTGTTTTCCAAACTTTCATTTTATGTTTCCTTTTTATTTATAAAGCATCATGTCGCATTTATATATATATTTATATATATCGTACTATATTATAAGTGTGAAGCCAAAAAGTGAAAGGTAAAAAAACTAAAATAACACTATAGTTCTAATAGACTTTTATATCCTTTAATGGATTGGATAACCCATCCAATGTTAACATACAAAAACGTAAATTTTAAAGTGTGTCTTGAGATATTAAAGCTTGCAAGAAATTTTAAAGAAGTTACAATAATATATTTATGTAATTAATGTCTTTACTATTTCAGAGCTAGCTCTTCATATCCCTGTAAGTGTGTTCATTCCGAAAGTTACTTTTATAATTTCAATATTTTTTAAATGGTAGCACCAAAAAATATTTTAAATACTAAACGTTGGAAAGTGGGATAAAACATTGCCCTCTAAAATATCATCACATAACACTATCCGAAGAATATAGAAATTGAGGATTATCATCCGAAAGCAAGTATGTATAATCTGCTCCTTCACTTTTTAAATATAATATGATCGCTTGCCATATATGCACCTTAACAGCGTTGATATTTTCTTTAATTTTTTCAAAAATTCTTTCTTCATATTTCTCGATATTGTTATGTACTTTTTGGTGTGTTTGGTTATCATATGGATTCACTCAGGACTTAATTATTTTAATTTCATCTCTCGCGAAGAAAGAGTGATTATTAACTTATTGGCAGATTGAAAATCATAAGACTACTATCTTATTGGAAAGTCAATTAGATAGACTTGGAAAACATATGCACTGCAAGCTAAAACTTTACATAGATTTTTTATGAAAGTGCTCCGTTGAAGAAAGTCTCTCAAAGCAGGATGTGCTCAGTCCACTATCAGTTTATTTATGTAAATAAATTTTTGTTTGATAGGTAATTACTTTATCTTTCTATAAATATATTAATTTATTCTACAAGGTAGGTACTTGATGCAATAATACTTGACAAATTACTTAGGTTATTATGTTGGTGTATATGCAGTTTTATCAGTAAGTCTGATAATACTATCCATCCACGAGAGCAAAATATATTTTCAACCACATTTATTAGATGATAAAATAATTATATATTATGTCAAAAAATGACTTTTGTTATGTCTTTGCAGCTGCTACTAGCGGTAAATTGTTAGATGTATTATTCTTTGTTATCATACATGTGATATTCCTTAGGGTGCTTCTTATCGTATTTGTAGTATGCTCTATCGCCCTAAATCTAGATAGAAGCCTCACTGTCTTTGTATGCTTTCGACCCAATTACCTTAAAATTGTGGTTACGATTTTTAGATTTACCATCTTCTTATAAGTTAGCTAAATATGATTAGCATTCATTTATTTTAGCATCTTACACTTTTTATATACTTATTTTCTATATTATATCTCAAACATATTTCTAATATATTTATGTAATTTTGTTAAACTTTTATGCACTAATATAAGATACACGCGCAATGCGAGTAACGAAAAACTAGTATATATTATAAAAGTGAGAACCTCAAAAGCTAAAGGTTAAATTGCCTAAATATCTTTCTAAATAACCAAAATATCATACTTATCCAAAAAAGCCTAGCACAATGGAATCGTATCGATTGAAAGAATTCGCGTCAATTATTGCTCGCTCTCAAAGAGTTGCACCTTTTTATTTCATTCCTTTAAAAATCAATCATGCCGCTATAAGTATGCAAGACTCAAAAGATAAGTAGAGTAAAATTTTGCTGTGAAAGAGCAAGATCTGAAATTGAAATGCGAGACTTCTTTACTATGATGTATCAATCTTCTTCATCTGCATGAAAGTTCGAATTCTGAGACCACAAATCTACAATTAGTTATTTATTATAGACGTGCATGATCCGCTTCTTTAAAACAATCTAAGGCGGCTAGCTGACATAGCCATTCCTAACCCATCATCCTACAACCATAGAAGAATCTACAATAGAGTAAGCGACAATTGTTATTCGAAAATCTATTACCCTTATCATTTAGACACTTACATATATCTGTATGAAGCAGTAAATATTTGATTTCTCCAATACACATGAATTGTTTTTCTTTTTTGTGTGAATACTATTTGCTAATCTTGAAATCTAATTATACTATGCACACGCACGTTTTGCATAAGTATGCTAGTGAGGATGTATGGGTGGATTCATGGTTCAGTTATTTGGATGATGAATCAAGTGAATTAGAATCATACTCATATTTTATGATGTTAATATTGTGCTTAATTGTATTGCAACTTTGTAAGTTTCATATGCCTCTGTTTAAAAAACAACACCCTTTGCAAAAGCCTACAGTCTGTTGTTCTATCGGAAAACCGAGTTTCTTTTGTTCAAATCCGATCTCATTTCTTTTATTGTACCTTGTCTGTCATTCCTCTTAGAACAACTTCCAATGCAGATGTACTGACGTTAAAACTATAATCTCCTATTCTTGCTTTGGTGCTGCAATCATTGCTTCGGACGTCTCGCTCCTTTTTGAATCGGGAAGAAGAACTCGCCTCTTTTTGCCTCGATCTTGAATCAAAACGTGGATTCTCTTGTTTAGGTCGAGAATCTCACCCCGCATGTCCCATGTAATGCTCGTGCCTATTCTTACCAGATCTTCTCTCTGATTTCTAGTGTCTTGACCCTGGCCTTTCATCTGCCCTTGGCTGTGTAACCGTTTCTTCTTCTATCCACAGCTTTGTGCTATATCGATTGTACACATTATTCCAAGTTGTTGTTGGAAACTCCCACAAACTTTCTTTCAATCTCCTCATGGCTTTTGAACTTTTCTCTTTTAAATTTCTTGCAAATGCCATAGCTACCCAATTATCGGCTCGTAGCAGCATCATTCTCTCATGTTGGAACCTATCTACAAATTCTCTGAGCAGTTCCATACTCCTCTGTTTAACTTTGAAGATATTCTCCATCCCCTTTTCAGCTTTTTGAACCTCCGTATGTGCCTTTATAAATGAATCTGCAAGCTCAGCAAAAGAATCAATGGAGCTTTCATGTAAGAGTGAGTACCATGTTAATACCCATTTCGTGAGAGTTTCGCCAAATTTCTTAACCAAGACTAATTCAATCTCCTGCTTAGTTAAATCATTGCCTTTCACGCCTGTGGTGAATGTAGTAACGTGATCACGTTGGTCGGACGTCCTGTCATATTTAGGTATGTCAAGCATTTTAAACTTTTTGGGAATCGGCTAATGTGTTGCACTTGGTTTCCAGGGTTGTTGAATGTTTGTCAATATCCACACCTTTGATCATAGGAGGCATGCCAAGTATTTGTTCTATACGCTCATTTTACTCTTTCAACTGTTTCTGCAATGTTAATACTAAACTTTGTAAATTGAAATTATTCGGTGTCCCTAATCCTCCATCGCGAGATTCATTCCACTTCTAAAATTATCGAGTCTTGAAGGTTGGATTTTCCAAGGTAGTATTAACTGGTGGTGAAGTTAGCGTTGCGTGGGGTAATCCACCGGCAAAAGCTTGCAGTGCTTCATTCACGTGTTGTGCAATCAACTGCTTCAAAGCATCCTCCTCGACGGTTTGGTCACCTCCCTGTTTCCCATCGGCACGTGAAGCAGACCTTTCGGGAACTTTCTCGTGAGTGCTAAGGAGTAGCTGTGGGTGTGTGATGTGGTGGAGTTCCACCTTGTTGATTCAGCTGGTTGTTCTTGTTAGCAGTAGACATGTTTTGTTGTTAAAAATGAAATATGGAAAGTGAACGATTATCAGATTCCCGGCATCGGAACCAATTTGTTTAACTCAAAAATATGTTTCTTGGTCAAAACTAATATCAAGAAGAAATCAGTTTATTGATAACCAAAATTACTTCACTTTCTTAATAATTTAAGGAATAAAAAAAATAACGGAAATACTAAGTAAGGAAAGAAAAATTAAAATAAACCGCTAATCTCTTAATTAAAAGTGTTACTCGTCACGCTGCTCGTCGTATACCTATCAGACCTTTGTTTACACCAATACTACGATACAATTAATCTAATACTACAAAGTAAGTTTGCTAGTAGATATAAAATTGCAAAGCATACACGTTTTTAAAACGTTCCTAGAAATCCTATAAGTTTTTTAAATGCATTTCAGCGACCTGAAAAGTAGCTGTATTCCATTTATTTACTCACCTAGCACGTCTATATTGGTCCCATTGCTAATCCATGCACTTCGGACAAAAAAAATAATACTCTATCCATTTAATTGCACATGGCCCTTTTACTCCGAATAAAGCTATAAGATAATGAAGATCTTTTTTGATATTTGTAATCTTAAATGCATGGAGATACTTTTGAAACTTTTCGTCATATATATATATGGTTATAAAAATTTTGGCACTAAAATAAAAAATAAGAAATTTAAGTTAAATTATTTCTTAAATTATAACAAAATATCTAAATAAACTAAAATACTTTCACTTCTACTGAAATTGAGGAGTTATTATACAATTAACAAGGCGGTCAGGCCGTTGGCCTCGTGGCCAGCAAATAATTGTTGTTTTCTTTTTCCAGGTTTAATCATTATAAAGTGCCCACATGCCATGTCCAAAGATTAAGTACATCAATGCCAAATCAAAAAATCTGAGTTGTGACCAATCTTAGTTGGAGTTAATTAGTTTTTCATGTTTATAATTCTTTTGAAGATTTCTTGTCCATTCTTTAATCTTTGATTAATCTTAATAGTCGAATTATTCTGCTGACTGTCCGACGTTCATTTATTCAATTCATCTCACTGCTTGATGAAAAAAAAAGATTCTCGGATTCTAAAGACGATTAAATTTAAGTGTGAACTCGTGCTGATCATCAATCACTTTGAAGTCAATTCTACATGATCATATTTTTGGGGTTAGGATGCAAATTTCATGGATCTTTTTTGTTTTAACATGGATGATTTACCTTTGACCAAATTTATCAAGTAGACTTAATGTGAAAGCAAGCCTTTGGAGACTTTTGACCAGCAAACAAACTGTATCTAAACAAAAGTTTTGATTATAATATCTATATTTATCTATCTGTCTATATCTATATTGATATTTATATCAAAAGCACGAAAGATCTTAGTGAAATGTCATTCGCCTTTTTTATTCTTTAAAAATAAACTTTATATTGGACAATAATGTAATTTAAGTTAATTTTCTAATATTTTGGACTTCAAAATCAGCTATAATTTTGAATTGAACTTTAAATAAACTCCTAATATTTAGGTTACATAAATTTGTTTCTTATTTTAACTGTGTAAATTAATATAACTTCTTTCCTACATGTATATTAGCTATTTACCAACAAAAAGTTTTAAGTCTTTAATTATTGAAGTTGACTAAGAAAATTCTAAACCAAACTTATAGGCACATCAGTAAGAAAATATCTTTAAGTAAATTTACAAACGAGACATGTCTATATTTAAAAATAATAATAGTTTGTAGTAGTAAAAAAATACTACAATATACTTTAAGTTTTTTTTTTAACGTATTGTAATATATGCTTGTATTAAATCAAAAGCTCAATTAGAATATTGGATAAGTGAAGGGTATATAAGATACTCTAATTTACATTTTGAAATTAATAACAATAAATTGTATTGTAATTAATAATAACTGTAAGTTAGTTTTAAGGAAATCTTCCTACATATTTCTTTAAATATTTTCTTATTTGAACAATGTAGGAAGTCCTAATATTTAGAATTTTAAAATTAATTAATATAATTATAATACGTACCTTATGTTATTCTTTAGGATACATGATACAATTTTATCCAGTATAAAATTTATTTTTAAAGAGTAACGATTAAAATAAACTTCAACATGAAATATATTTGATGGATTTTCTTATCCTTTAACCATATATTTCTCATTAGAATTATTATTTAATTAATTTTTAATATTTTAAGACTTTGAAATAGACTAAAACTTTGCTTATTAAATCTTTTTTTATTTTGTAAGAAACACTAATAATTACTCTTTTTGGACAAACTTATTGGCAGCATTTAACTGAGCACGAAGTTTACGGGAAAAAAAAGTCTTTTAAAATGTGTGATCCAAAATAAGTCACAGATGTTTATGAAGCTACAAATTATCTTCTTAAGAGTAAATTAGAAATTTAAATTATTTCTAAATAAGGAAGTATGACATTCTTTTGCTGGGATAGATTAGAAAGGGAAATATGACACATAAATTGAGATACAAGGAGTAGGATTTTAAAATCCATGATTTTATCTTACATAAATCATTCATTAAATGAATTATGTGACATAACTATAACTAGTATTACTACCCGCGCGATGCGCGGACACAAACCAAGTCAAAACTGACTTGGGTTATTTGAATTATATGAAATAACTGTGAAATATAAACCTTTCAGATAGAAGTTACATGTAATCATTAGATATCAATTAAGAAGAAGGATATGAAACTATTTCTCTAATCTCATAATCGATAATCTATTTTCTTTTTCTATATCTATAACAACGCATCCTCTTGGTTTTAGTACTTGCATTTCGTTTTGCTATCAATATTAAAGAATACTAAACATGTCATATTGTGATCTGTGTTGTTTGAGCACACTAGATCATATTATTTTAATAAATTCTTACTACCACTTTGTTTTTCATCTCAAATTCAAATAAATCTTATTCCTTTACATGTTTAGACAATTTTGTTTCTTCTTCTTTGCTTATAGTTATTGTATTATTCATTACTTAGTATTGTTATACTGCAATGTGGTCTTTTATTAGCTTACCAATTGACTTAATGTCTTATTTACTACTCTTTTAATAACAACAACATACCAAGTATATTCTCACATGTGGGGCCTGGTATTATCCATTTAATAATTATCGATAAATATTTATTTTTAATTCTTGAAATTTAATGTATTTTATCCTCTTACTTAAAACTCTTTTATCATTTAAATATATTAATAATATTTTTAAGTATTTATTTAGTTATTTAATTTATTTATATTTAAATTAATTCGACTTATAAGTACTCTCACACTATTTTTGTTTTTATACATTCTCTTTCCTACTATGAAATTTAATTATGTTTTTTACATTAATATTTGTCTATAAATAAAATAATATCATATCTTATATTACACAGTAACTTTGAATTGTCTAAAATATTAATACATAAGTTTTTTTTATTATTATGTATCAAATCTATTGAGTTTTCTTATAATTATTTTTCTTGTACATCCAATTAAATTTTCTCTCTTTTAGTTACAAGATACAAACTTGACTTTTAATTTTCGCAAGTAAAAATTACTTACATTAGGCATTTATTTTGTGTTATTAAATTTTGATTTTGTTAAAATTTTTTTTTTTAAATCTAATAAGATTTCAATTTAGTGGTCCTATTCATAATTTGAGCATTCTCATCATAATTTTAAGAACTTTCTAATTTAAGTTCAAGTAATATTTCCCTTCCATTTTTAATATTAACTTTTTAATTGTTTTCCTTAATTCTTATCATAATAAACAAAAAAAAACTTTCTCATCTTAAATTTAAATAACTTAATCCTTTCTCTTTCTCTTTATGACGAATTTTTGATTTTTTAATCTTTTCTCTATATGTTCTTTATTTTGCATTATGATTAAGGGAAACTCCGTAATGAAATACAAAAAGAAATTATATGATTTGGAAATTACATTTTATCTCAATTCTTGCTATGTTCTCTACTGATCCACCGTGACTTCTTTGTTAAAATCAAGTTCATTAGATAACAAAAAGGCAAAAGAATTACAGCAAAAACATGATAGGGCAATCTAGGTAGAATTTTAAGATCTTCTCCTCTTTTAGCTACTATTCAGTTAATATTTAATTTAAACCGACTCATCGTAACTTATATATAATACTTTGGCGGCGAATGGTCTATCTTCCTTTTTAGGAAAATCTTCTGACGCTGAAAATTGTACTCAAATGACAACACGTACTATTGGTTGTATCACAATTAACTACGTGTCATCACATTGATAATAACTAAAGATTACCCATAAACCAACGATAATAACGATTTATCACTGAGGAGCCATCTATTTTGGTACTATCATTTCAAATGCAGTAGAAAAATCTTCGTGGTGTGCAAATGATATTATGTTCTTGCCATGTAAAAATTTGTTTTCCTTCCGGTCTTTGTTGATTGCAAGTAGAAAGCGTTTGCAAGTTTAAACAGCATAAAACAGACTGTTTGAGTTGGGGAGTCATCTATTTTGGTGCTATCATTTCAAATGCAATAGAAAGATCTTTGTGGTGCACAAATGATATTATGTTCTTGCCATGTAAAAATTCTTTTTCCTTCCAGTCTTTGTTGATTGCAAGTAAAAAGTACTAGCAAGTTTAAACAACATAAAACAGACTGCTTGAGTTAGGGAGTCATTTATTTTGGTGCTATCATATCAAATGCAGTAGAAAGATCTTCATGATTTATTGTAAAAAATTTTGTCCTTCCAATCTTTGTTGATTGCAAGTAGAAAGCGTTTGCAAATTTAAACAACATAAAACAAATTGCTTGGGCCTTGGCTTTCCAGATTAGAGAAGGTAGATTTAAAGAAATAGTGAATGGTTATGTACAATAAGACTAAAGTTATCTTCTAAAAGAGCAGTTTTTAATCAACAGTTACATCACGTTATAACTTCACTTTTAAAAAGGAATCCGTTATCCCTCACGTATGGAGGGAGGGGGGAAGAAAAAGTTTAATTATTTCTTATTAGTCTGTCCCTATGATTTAGGAGAAATTTTTTACGAAGAGCGTATAACATGGATAAACTACACTACTTCAGCAGTAGCAGTTAAGGTGTTTATTTTCTCTTCTTTTTTCTTTTTTTCTGTTTTTTATATTTGAAGATATAAAGTTGACCATATATTTCATTTTTAATCTAAAAAGTTTTTCTTTTAACTCGATTCAAAATTTACCCACAAAATTAAATAACTACCATATAGATCTTGAAATATTTTAAATTTAAATTCAAAAAAATAACTAACTATTAACAAACTAACTAATTTTGTTCTAAAGTTGTGACATGTCGTTTTCTTCATGCGACACTTGGCAAAACCTCATGGATGACTTCCGCTCTCTTAATAATAGATAGATTCCTTCCAAAAATGTAGTAAGCCAAAGCAAATAACTGTTTTGTCGAAAAATCCCTAGAAGTATATGGGCTCAACATTTTCTTAATCATCTTCACACAACTAAAGAGTACACAATTTATTATAGCAATTAAGCAACTAAGATAATCAATAAATATGGGTTTCTTGTTTCATGACAAAGAAAATACTTGTACTAGAAAGACACGAAAATTTTTATCCATTTAACTGATCAATTAATATTCTCCACTTTCAAAAACTTACACTTTGTTCTTTCAGTTTTATTTTATAGCTCAAGTACATATATTTATAATATTATGTAATTTTTTATAAACTCTTACTACTCATATATCAGGTAAAACTGAATTTTTTTTTTGCGCCTCACACAACTGACGCTAGTTGTGTGAGGTCTCTTTTTTGTCTCACAACTTTGTGGTCCTAAAATTTTGTGGACCCAAATCGTAAGATATGAGTCCACAAATATGTGAGATAAAAAGAGGCCTCACACAACTAATGGCACTTGTGTGAGGCACACAGTAAAATCACTCCGTAAAATTGCTTTTACTCACTTGAAACATGTCAGAACTTCACAGATATAATGCTCCAACTTCATCTAAAATCTAAATGAAGTGTTTCTTCCATAATATTATGTTGTACTCAACTACTTGACATGAAAATAGTTAGTATATCAGATGGCCTTGTACTGCTATAATGGTATCTGCAAAAGAAATACACAAAAAATCCAACATATAAAAGAAGAGCCAACGAAAAAAAAAAAAATCCTTCAAGTATCTCACTTGTCAAAAAAAAAAAAAAAAAAAAGAAATTCAAGCATCTCTCCTTTTACGGGAGATGAATAATCAAACTGATCGAATATTACTTTGATCAAATTTAGTATATCCGGCCTCAATCTAAAGTGACACAAAAAAAAAAACCTTAATCTTACTGCCTATTTTGAAAAACGTAGATAGGAACATTCAATTAAGAAAACTCATACTAAGTGAGATTAAATTAAAAAAAAACATTCCTTCAATTGAAATAATTAGTATTTTACGCAAAATACCCAGGATTAGGATTTAACAACTAAATACAAAGAAATTACAGTAAAAATAAAAACATATATTAGAAGCAGGAAGAAAAATTCCCCAAAAAGGGGTAGAAAAACGTAAGTTAGTGATGGCAATCTAAAAGCACAAAATTATATGAAAGAAGTGTAATTTGGCAGTGCAAGAGCGTTCTCGGCCTCGCAATTATTGTAGGATTATGCACTTCTAAAGATCAGCAAAAGCCTTTTTACCACTTTAAGTATCTGAAAACCAGCAGGATGCTCCAACAATTATTGTGATGCAAAGAATAAGCGCCACGCTGAAAAGGAAAAAAAGAAGAAATCTTTGTAACTTCGATCGGAACTTTCTCACGGTTAACTTGTCCTTTGTTGATTCTTTCTCTGCTTTGAGCGTCACTGATATTCAAAAAAGTTGGATTGAATTTTTTTTGCTCTGTTGATTTCTTCTCGGTGTTGGGGCATTTGATTTTTATTTTGTCGAAAGATTTTGTTTTCTCTGAAGATTATAATACTTACATCGTTAACAGAAAAAGGCTATGAATGCGGAATTGTCACTTAGTAACTCTTGCCCTTCTATTCATTGAATTTATACAGACGTGAAGATTAGGCTTGAAACGTTTTTTAGAGAGTTTTGAAACATTGCCTTTTCTGTTTCCTTATTGTTAGGAAGTTGTAATGTCCTCCGTAAGTTTAGATTGTATCATGTCTTGCCTAATTGTCTCTCCCTAATATTTCATAGGTCATCTTATACTTTTTTTTGTACTGCAAAATTCAATCGTTACAGCTCCTTACTGAGCATCTATGTTTTTTCGTCTTACTTGCTCGAACCATCTAAGCCTCGCTTTTCACATCTTATCTTTTAAGGGGACCACGCCCACCTTCTCCCAAATATCTTCATTCCTAATCTTATCCAACCTGGTATACCCGCACATCCATCTCAACATCCTCATTTCAGCTACGCTCATCTTCTGAATATGAAAATTCTTGACCGGCCAGCACCTTACCCCATACAACATAGTCGGTCTAACCACCGCTTTGTAGAATTGACCTTTAAGTTTTGGTGACACATTCTTGTCACACTCATGCGGGACACTAACCTCCACTTCATCCACCCCCGCCCCTATACGATGTGTGATATTCTCGTCAATCTCCCCATTCTCTTGGATAACTAGCCCGAGATTCTTGAAACTTCCTCTCTTAAGGATGACTTGCGAGTCATGCCTTACGTCCATGTCGCTCTCCCGTCACGTCGCTGAATTTGCACTCCAAGTATTTTGTCTTAGTACTGCTAAACTTGAAATCTTTAGACTCTAGGGTCTGTCACCAAACCTCCAACTTTTCGTTAACACCGCCTCGCGTCTCATCAATCTGCAATACTATATTATCAGCGAATTACATATACCATGGCACCTTCCCTTGAATATGACGCGTCAGTCCATCCATCACCTGAATTGCAATGATTGATACATATTATATTCATTCGATATTCGTTGCATGACCGAATAAAGTTACTATAGTTCTGCAAAACTATAGCTACGTATGCAAATTCCTCATTATGAGTCAATAATAAACTAATTCAATTCTTTCATACGAACGGAAGTTCTAAATCCATTGTTTTAATACGTGATTACGTTTGCAACTGTTGTTACATTTGTTAGATTCGGATTTTAATGATAGACAATAATTTAATTTTATTTGCAGGATACCAATTTCAGAGAAGGTCATAAGAATGAAAAAGACTCTAACAAAAGATTTGGAAGCACAAATCAAGAAGGCAAGAATCAAGTTGTAATCGTGCGTTTTATGGGAACTGAATATTCGAATCAACCATTTACGGAAGGCATAAATCAATCAGCATAAGATGATCAATCAATCAATATAGAAGATCAATCACGTGAATCATTTATGGAAGGCATCAATCAATCACGTGGATCATTTATGGAAGGCATCAATCAATCAGTATAGAAGACCCTCTGGAAATATTCTCTCTAATGACTCACAAGGAAGAGGAAATCAAGGAAGCAACGAAAGGAAAAGTCCATTCTATTTCTGGAATGAAATCATCTTGATTGATTATGAAAAACCAACTCCATTAGGTTGATGCTCAATCATTTCACTATCACGCCGTGAAGAATAGGAACCAACTCACCATATATATTTTATAGAAGGCTCCAATGATTACTTTGATCAAACCAAAATCAATCTCTTTGTTATACTTCAAATAAGCACTGTAGTCTGTCATATAGTTCTTGTGTAACAAAGAAGAGAAGAGAGAGATAAAAGAACTCCAGTGAGGCATTGTATCAATCATAAGAGAGAAGAACAAAGTGATCAAAAAGCTGTTGGTATATAGCAACATCAATTCATTTGTACTAAGTCACTTCATATTTGAAAAAGATCACCCTTGTAACCCAATGGGACTAGACGTAAGATTCATTATAAATCCGAACCAGTATAAAAACACTTTGTGTCATTTACTTTCTGCAATTTTCTTTCTTATACTTAATTTCAAAAATATCAATCGACTAGAACACAAGTTAGTCGACTACCTTAAAAAAAAAAAGAATAAATTTCAATTCACCCCCTCTCGCACTTTCAATGTTGACGTTAGCCATAATTATATAGACTATATAGGCTCAAGTAGATTATTGCCCATCAGCGGAATATACTTCTATATGTTTCTCTAATTGTTTGAAGGATTTGACTCGGTACAACATATAAAAAGGAAAAGAAAATATTTAAAATTTATTGTCTTAAATATATATGATATTTATATGATTAGAAAAACTTCTCATTCAGGAGATATAAAAATATGCACTAATTAAAAAAATAATACCAAAATAAAATAGAATGGAGTGAGTATGTAAAAAAAGATTTAAGTCATGGACATGTCATTGTAATGACTTTTTAATATACATCAATGTAATTTAACTTGATATTGGTAACTTACCACTCATTATAAATTAGCAATTAATGTTATTGAATAAAGATTCCAAGACAAGAGGGATTGGTCGATGGTGAGCATCTCTCATTTATGACCTTAGGGTTGTGGATTCGAGTCAACGAAAGAGCAATAGCTCCGACAAAGAGAGAGGAATATTTAAAAAAAAAATAGAGCTACCAACAATTAATTTATGATGAATTTGATTAGATATATAATTTTACACCATTAATTAATAAAACAACTCATAAAATATTTGTAGATAAGAGTGTGTTTTTGGTGCGTATTTCAAACGGATAAAGCAGCAGGAAACGAACCAACCGCAAGAACCAGACATTTGAAAGCTCAATCAATAACGGCCATCAATGGCCGCAATATTCAGCATCAGCTTTGCTAGTTCCGCCATTGGAGCTCACTTCCACAGGACCAAATTCAATAAAACCAAGACTTTTGTAAACCCAATTCGTTGCTCTGGTAGACTAGAATGGGTATCTCCTCTTTTCCCCTCTTTATATGTACCTCTCATAGTAGTAATTTGCTAAGTGTTTGATAAATGGTGAACTTAATTTATGATTACAGGATCCAGAAGGCGTATTGGGTGCGCCCCAAACAGGTCACATAGCTAGACTCGAGTTCAAGAGACGTCTTGAGCAAGATGCTGCCGCCAGAGAAGAATTTGAACGTCAAGTCCGTGAAGAAAGAGAGCGTCGCAGAGTTCTTCGCGAGGTAATTTCAGTTGACTTCATGTTACCATTTTATCATAAAGATTTACCTGCAATTACCTTATTTGTAACGTGTGTGTAAATATTTTTATACCGTCAATCAGCCACCTTAGGCTAAAGGATGTGAATTGACACCCCTTTGCTGAAAACTTATACTGATTAGCTAGGTCAAGAATTTAGTTTTATGTATACATACTAATTACTATATGTTGAATTTGTAGGATTGCGTATAGATGTTCGTAACACGTAGCGGAAGACAATAACAATCCTAGGTAGATTTTTTCGTGTTTAAAATTTATTTACATATCAAAGATTGAATCTAAGAAGTACCCGGTGAAGAGAGTTTCTTTTTAAAAATTTCTTCAATAGTGCGAAGACTCTGTGCGTATCCACATCGAAACTGATCTTTGCTATCAACTCTTTGATCAATGAAATCCGCGAACAAATTGAATGCAATTTGTATGCCGAGATTTCTCAAAATCCAGCCAACAACACGACAAGAAAACTAATTTTCTTTGCCAAAACTATCTCTTGGTGCAGTTACTCCGAAGAACTACTGTTGGTCACGTTATTTGGGTGATCCTTTAGGTTATGGAAAAGACTAAGGCGGCAATGTTGAGATCAATTCCTTAATTGGACTTTTCAATAATTTTATATTAAAAAATCATAATGGGATTTTTACCTTCCTATACACTATTTGAAACTTTATTACCCTCCCTACTCAAGTTTCAATTTAATTACATAGGCATATACAGTTTACCAACACTTTAATAAATTAGTATCCTTTTATCTTAGAAATCGAATAAGGAATCAATTATTTTCCCTCTTTATTCTTTCTCCCTCCAGCGCTCTCTCTCTCCGTCTCTCTCTCTCTCCTGCGCTCTCTCTTCTCTCTCTCTCAATCTCTCATTCTTTGTTCTTTCCCCAATTTTTCTTCCTCTGATGTCCTCTATTTTTTATCTTTTCACGTTGTATATATTTTTAATGGAATTCATCAATGGATTTCAATCGTTTTACTATAGAGTTTTAACTTAGCAATTTTCTTTTATGTTGCACAATTGGTGTTCAAATTGAAATTGTCAATCAATAAATTTTGAAGGTGTTTATCTCTCCACCATTGACAACCATTAAAAAGCTTTGAAGTTTTGAATTCGAATTTGGGTTTTCAAAAATCATTATTTGTTTGGATTGGGTTTGTTGCAAACAATTGGGAATATTGTTTGGAGTTTATATCTCAATTTTGAGGGTGTTTGGTGAAGATTAGACTTAATTTTGGCTGAATTTCAGATTGAAACTCGAAGAAGAAGAGGAAGAATACATGATATACAATATACTTATGAAATTGTGATAAAGTTGTAGTATAATTGTATGTAAATTGTATTCTGTTGTAGTTATATATGTGTGTGTATATATATTTATTTACTTATTTATTTATTTATTTGAATGTTGTATGAAAGTGAAAAAATAATTTTATAATGTATGAATTTTTGTATAAAATTTGTGTTTAAGTTATCAATACAATCTTTTTACATAAAGTTATTGATATGTATCAAAATTGTATTAAGAGAGAATTTTGATTGGAATTTTAGAGAGGAAGAAACATACACCACATACAAAATATATACAAATCAGATATAAAATATACAAAAAGGCATATTGAATAAAATTTGTATTTAAGTTGTATAATGTTGTAAATGTATTTTAACTAGGTAAAAATAATGTATGAAAGTTGTAGATAAGTTGTAAATAAGTGTATACTATATAATTAGTTGTATGAAATTTATTTTTAGTATGTATGTTGTTGTAGATGTATCAATTTGTATTAAATTTGTACGAAATTTGTTTTTAAATTTGTATGTTATTGTACCATCAAATCGTATAATATTTATTGTAAGTACGATATATCTATTTTAGTGCTGATTTAAATAGGTTTTGTTAATTTGTGATAGATTAGTGTACTGGGTAAGTTAACCAATCAAGTGAAGCAGAATACTTTATTAATCTCATCAAATCTTTGGACAAATTTTGATACATATTAATAACTTTATGTAAAATGATAGTACTGATAACTTAAATACAAATTTTATAGAACAATTCATACATTATACAACTATTTTTCAACTTTTATACAACATTCAAATAAAAAGAAATATATAACTAGAACAAAATACAATTTACATACAAATATACTACAACTTTACTACAATTTTGTAAGTATATTGTATATCACGTGTTCTTCTTCTTCTTCTTCTTCTTCTTCGAGTTTCAATATGAAATTTAACCAAAATCAAGTCTAATCTTCACCAAACACCCTCAAAATTGAGATAGAAACTCCAAACAATATTCTCAATTGTTTGCAATAACACCCAATCCCAACAATAATGGTTTTGAAAACCAAAATTCGAATCCAAAGCTTCAAAGCTTTTTAATGGCTGTCAATGGTGGAGAGTCAAACACCTTCAAAATTTATTGAGCTTACATCTATACAAGTCCTTGTTGTCCCACTATGACACAGTGCAAAAGGCTTCAATTTCCATAAAAGGTATGACAATGCAACTTATCTAGAACCTCTTATATTGAAGTTGGGGTAGTCTGGGTAAGAATTCAAAAACGGTTAAAGTAACGTAATGGAGCCTTAAATACATTTGCTCGTTTTTTTGTTGGCACGCTTTAATTTTCTGAAATTCTATGAATTTCGGAACGTTAGTGATTAGCATATCCCCAGCTACGTGTAATGTGGAAATAGGATGGAGAAAGAGGAGAGGAGAGAAAAAAGGTGTAACTGAATCCCTCAAATTAAGGCACTAATAATGAGTTGAATATAAATTGTAAGAAAAACTTGTTTAGTGCGGATAATATACAAAACTAGGACAATTTTGGTAAATAAGTTTCAAATATTGTATAGAAACGAAAAAATCCCTATTATAATCCCATTCCTAATGGAATTTTTAAGCCCGAAGCTGACAGTCCTTTTATGGACTTTGACGTGAATCCAAATTCCAATTGGATTTCACTTGACGAAGTTTCCATCAAACCTTCTTTATTAATAAATATTTTATATAACATCTCTTATATAAAATACGATTTAATTATATATATCATATATATATATATCTTAACCAAGAGATATAATTTAATTTTCTATTCCAAATAGAAAACTTCAATTTCTACACACTATTAATTACATTCTCCGTGCTAGCAACGAATATAATAATATTTCATTTGAACAAAGAATTTTATTTATTTGACTAATTAAATTCTTTAATTTAATTATCAAATAACAAAATAATTAATCCTTTAGCAAAGATCAGAACACTCATTAGTGTGCGACCCCATAGGTTCAATACTAAGCCGGTAGTACATTAATCAGATCAATATACTAATCAAGGTAGCGTCTAGCAACACTCCTTAACGACCGGATAGAGTGAAGTATACAATTTACTCTCAAGAACCAGTAGAAGAATAAAGTAGTATCTCCTTCTGCCTTATAGCTCTGAGTCACCCTAGGATATGATTCAACTGTCAAATCCTAATAGGCGACCAACTATGTGTCCATGTCAAATATAATCCACCATTGAATGACCTAAGAAACTTTTTTCTTCTTTCATTCAATTGCCCTGACAAAGGTTTTAGATTGGTCGTTTATAATTCATGACAACATGGAACTTAAACTCATTACCAAGAGTTGACAGATTCTATCTTGGTCAATCACTAATTCCACAAGCATTTAATCATATCCAATATCCTTTCAACTCTTGCCTTAGGGCCATAGGTGTGTGGTATCAAAGCACAATAAATAACTTGTCAATTACTATGACGATCTCAGGTCAAAGGAATTTCTTACATCACATTCTTCAAGAGAACATTCTATTGACAATTTATGGTAATTCTAACCATTAGGAATTATCCAATAAGTCAATTCAACGATTATATCTCTATATGCATCATCTATATATGTAATTTAGTCAATGAGATCAACTAATCTTTATCCCATAAAGACGATCACATAAATATTGATCTAACCGGATTACTAATGTCCAAATTAATAATCCTATGATCAAGAACAAATTTAGATTATTGTAAGAGATTATCATGATCTCCATCACAATGACAAGCCTCAAAATTTAATCACCTTACTAAATTAATCAAGCAATTAACAATAACTACGGTAAAAGAAAATATCAAATGCCATATATTTTTATATCAAATAACATTCACAAAAATATGTTCAAATCATCATATATGAGATTGGATCGAGGGCATATCTACTACATCCTAACAGAATCTCCTTAACTTCTTTGTATGTTTACTTTTTTATATTTTGACACCCATTAATCAAGGGCGTATGTTGGAATTTTTATAAGCGGTGTCGAAATTTATACAAGAACGAGAATAATAACTTTAATTATCATTTTTCTAAATAAGAAATAACCTTAGTCTATTGGTTTTATTGATTCTTAAATTAAAAAAGGTCTGAGTTCAATTTGCTTCATCACAATTTTTAACCACAGAGGCTTTCTCAAATATTTACAAAAAAATTTGCTAGTTGAAGTTTGAACCCTTAACCTCTTAAAGCAAAATCAAGCATATAACTAACGCACTGAGAGACAATCTTGGTCAAATGGTGTCATTTTTTTCTACTTATCCATTTCTTTACAGTATTAATACATATATTTAGTAAAATTTTCCAACGAAGCGGCGTCGCGTGACACCGCTCCGTTAAAGGTGCTTCCGCCCCTACCCTTAATAGTGAAATTAATGGCTTCGCCACTGCTGTCAATATATAGAACTTATACTCTTATTATATTAGGCCTGCAACACACCCTTCAATGCCTGGACTGATACTTTTTCTTGTGCCACGTACGTGGAAATGTTTTTTCTTTCATAGAGAATTGAATCTAAGATGCATTTGATACCATCTTAAAATTGATGTGACCAATTCATATTAAGCTGCTAGAGAAGGAACATTTTATTTCCTTGTGTTAGGTCTGCATCAATTTGTGGAGTAGTAATAAGACATACTTTGAATCTCTTTCCATGTTATGTTATGGATGGAAATTTAATGTGTATCTTTATCTTCTCTTTTCTTTTCGTGCTGATCATAGTCACGAGTGATTCCGGATACAATAGAAGAGCTTGTGGAGTTTTTTCTTGACACTGAAGCTCAAGAGATTGAGTTTGAGATTGCCCGACTGAGACCACGGTGAGTTCCCAGTGACAAAGCTCAGGTGGTAACCTTTTACTGCTCTTGTTGCAAAGTATGCAGAAAATGTCTATGATTGCTTGACTCTTGGCTGCATTAGTTCACGTTCAGCTCTTTTAGGTTATTCGGGGGTCAAGTATTTAAAGTTGCTGGCTTTTGCTTTTTATCATTCTAAGTCTGTGATCAAGAAAATGCATATGTATTTTAAACTCTGCTTAATTTTGTAACTCTTCCAGAAGAAGAAAGCTATAAAATTACAGACTTTGCGAAAAGATGTAATAGTATTTAATTTCTTATTCAAAACGATTAAATTTAATATGATTGATATAAAGATCAACGGAAAATAATCATGTATGCAATACTGAAGTTAGCAGATTTTAGCTTATTGTTAACTTTTGGTGTGGAATCACGCAAAAGTCATTCCCGGTGTAAATAGAAGAGCTATTCATAATTGAAATGCACTGTAATGAATGTAACAAATGCCTATTTAGGTGGACTGATTATCTGAGATTATGACAAATGGGTTACACAGCTGTAATTCAAATAATTGCCTCTTAAGATAGAACAAGAGTATTTCTTTATTATCTTCCATTTTCTTGACATTCATGTTGTTATTAAAAATTGAGAAAGTACTGGCACTTGACAAGGTCTGCCAACATTTTCCCTTTAGAGAGTTAGCATAAGACCTTTGTAACATCAAATTGCATGGGTTTCTTGTCCGTCCCTTCTCTAGTTTTTTCTTCTCTACCCAAAGTTTCTGATATATATTAGTTTGCAGATTGAACAAAGAGTTTTTTGACCATCTGCAAGTCGAAGTGGGAAAGCTGCGGTTTTCTGTAACCAAAACTCAGGTTTATAGACAGTATGCTCGATTTAATATGAGACTGTTATGTCAGTGAAATGATAGGAACTATAATATTTTTGCAGGAAGTGGAAGACAGATTAATTGAACTGGAAGCACTGCAAAAGGCCCTGCAGGAAGCAACAGGTATGATAAGTTGACTATTTGCTCTTTTGGTAGATATTTCCAGACTATTTTACATGGAAAAGGGTATGGGTACCTGAGCAGATCGAGAAGTTGGATTCGTCATCATATAATTCTTAAGTTTCGGAGAAATGTATAGTATAATATACATATTTATTTTAGTAAGTGAACTTAAAAGTCATTTGAACTTGGACAAGTATAAATGTATTATGGCTAAACATAATATTTGCTCTATGATTATATCGTGCACAATAACAAAGTTTTCTTATCCCTCTAGTGAAATATATATATACATACACAAAATCCAAAAATCGAAATAAAAAAACCTACACAACCTATGCTCCTCAGCGACAGTTGTAGTCATTGCACCTAGGTGAATTGACCAAGTCTGGTGCATATACGGCATTACTCCCAAATCATGTTGGATTAACATGGGTGAAGCAGGGAATATTGAATGATCCGTGTTACATAAGTATACACGGCCCAGATACAGTTGATGATGAAGTCTCAGCAATCAGTTATCTTGTAGAGTACTTCTGACATTCTGCCATACTATTTTTTTCCTGCAGAAGCCTA
This sequence comes from Nicotiana obtusifolia, assembly GCA_002018475.1. Lineage (NCBI taxonomy): Eukaryota > Viridiplantae > Streptophyta > Magnoliopsida > Solanales > Solanaceae > Nicotiana > Nicotiana obtusifolia. The sequence continues at coordinate 97,121 of MCJB01035723.1, read as the reverse complement.
TGATAAAATGCAAGCAGATATTGTATCAACAAAGAAGAACTTAACCGAGATTTTGACTTCAAAGGATGTCAAGGCCACTGTATGTGATGGTCTTTAAATTCTGCTTGTGTGTTGTTG
>MCJB01035723.1:71738-96984 GCA_002018475.1 Nicotiana obtusifolia | reverse complement strand
GGGGGGCGCTTGTGGTTTGTATAGTTTCTTAATTTTGTAGCTGAATTTGGATTGTTCCATTTTCTCGTGCAGCTATTGGAATTGGTTGAAAAGAATGAGCTGAACAGACCCTTGTTGACCCTTCTCGATGAAAACATTGCAACTGCACATAGCGTTAACCAGGTGAGACAAACAAATTCCATACAATGCAGATAGAGGTTCTGTCGGAGTGATAATGCATATTCGTGACAATACTGGTGCAACATCACATACGATAACTAAAAAATAAGTAGAAAATTGTGATTTGAAAAGGACAAAGAGATACCTTTTGAAACTAAGCATCAATAACTGATATAGAAATCCACACAATTTTCTAAAATCTCGGTGTACTCCAGGGTTATGCTGTGCTTTCTCCTAATAGTAATATCACAATCCAAAGAAAATAATTTGCTGAAAGCACACCTTTGTCTGGGTTGAGACTTAGTTGGGTAGAAATGGTAAGCAGTGGCATCTAACGGCAAGTGAATTGACATTATAGCTTACCACATTCCTGAGTGTAACAACCTTTTGAAGTGTTGCTGCCAATCTTTGGTTGACAACGAGGCAATGGAATCTCCATTCCTATCTTTCTTTGGTACTTCATCTTTGATCAGACTAATTATGATAAATTTGATCGTTTTTCCTTCACTCAACTCTTTTCTGGGGTCCGACTCCACCATATCTTTTTGGATGATTTCTAGTGAAATCTCCCTCATTTGCATATACAAAAGAGTGGAAAATTTATTTTTCTGATTTGTCCAATTGCACTCACGTAACTGGTTATGTTATCTTCAGGCTATTATTCCTTTTGAATCTGCTGTTCTTAGCTAATAGGAAGAAAAGAAACAGTCCTAAATCAAAATTGAATATTATAAGTATCTATATGCTTGTTGTGTGTATCTGCTTATGTACTAGTTGAGTATGGTCAATCTTGTTCTAACGGATTGAGCATGCTTCAAGAAGAAATTTTTCTTTGGGGTGATGAAATTAATCATATGGGGTTGATTTTGTGTGTTCTGCTTACTTAGCTAAATAATGAACCCTGATCCCCTGAAGTTGTTTATATAAAATGAAGTTAGTGCAGAATTTTACAAGTAATGTTTATTTTTGATTGGAGATTGGTCCTTGATGCAGTCATTGGTAAAATAATTGATGTGCAAAACCGATTACTCTAGTGAAAGCTGTTGTCTTGATGAGCAAGGATTTTAGCTCATTGAGCTCATCTCATGCATGAAACACAAAACAGCAATTACAAGTTAGGATAGGGTTAAGACCTAGAAGTAAAAAAGATGGAACAGTACAAGGAAAGTGCACACCAGACTTTTGGAGTGTGAAACCTGAGATAAGAGCTTGCACATACCAAAAATCAAAACTACTGTTCCTACATAACCTGTAAAGAAAAGAAAAAAAAGAAGCATTATAATTGGGTTATCGGAGAGACTAATGCATTTGGAAAAGTGTACTTCTAAACTTCAATTATCTAAAAGATTGATTGATAAGGTTGATAGTGTGCAGAAAGATTTTGATTCATGTAAAGTTTTGCTGAATTATCTAAATTATGGAGAATCTTGGGCCAACATCCTCACTAGCACTCCCACCAGAAATAGATCAATTTTATATGCCTCTCCTACCATAATCAAAATGCAAATGCAAAGAATCATGTTTCTAGAAAAGAATTGATGGCAAAGTGCTAAAGTTACATGTAGTTTTTCTTTTGTGTAAAAAGATCCCTCTTCAAACGTCCCCTTTGCTGAATTTTGCCAAACATGAAAATCGACTGGAGCACGATGCTGTTTGATCCTTCTGTTGTCTAATAAAAGATGTTCTCAATATGAAACAATGTGACTCCATTTAGATTCTAAAATTTGCACACCCGTCGAGTGTCCACAATATCTGTCTAACTTACTCAGTCATGAAGTGGTTCAGTATAGTTCAGATTTTTGGTGCAAGTTCTTCATAAAAATATGATCACGCAGTAATACTCCCTGCTTCCGTGATGTTCAACTTGTGTTATTTTCTGAGCAGAGATTAACATTCACTTGGAGAAACTTTAATCTCTAAAGATATCTGTACCTTTCCAAAGGATGTACAAATTTATTTGTTAGAAGATTGGCTACATATCAAAACCATCGCCGTGAATTTTGAATGCATCATTTTGTATTAGAAAGTATTGATCAATATGTGCAGAAGCTTTGACTAAGACTGTCTAACTTTGAACTAATCTTTCTTTGGAAATGCAGAAACAAGCAGCAGAGTACATGGAAAAGCTGAGGGGTCTTGTTCTGAAGTACTTAACAGTATAGATTTTCATTTTAAGTTATCAAATGCTCGTCTCATTTTTATACCGAGTAATGGTGAGAATTTCTGGTTGTTTATATTTTACTAATGTATTATAGTACAAAATTTTGTAGGAATATGATCCCTTGTAATAAGAAAAACAAAGTATCTCCATCTATTTTGAAAATCACAGTGGAAAGAATGAGTAAACCATGTAACTGAAAATGCATGTTTATGAAGGTGGCTATTAAAACTCTGAATTCCATTAAGACTGCAATTCAGATGTAAAATGAGTAGAACTGTAGGAGTGGTTATCTTATGTTTACTGGATTCTATATTGTAAAAAGAAAGGATATTTTAGGAAGAGATGTGAGGAATCTCAATGAAAGTCTGGGCAAGAAAACTAATGGGGCTGATCTCTAGAATTTTGTCCTTTCTTGTAACTATCACCTAGGTACTCTGCGTTAGTTTTGTTCCCAAGGCTGGATCTATGTTTTCATCCAACCATAAGAAAATTTAGTCTGCTGTATTTTATGGTATTCAGTTGCAGGCAAAGTCTTAGGTCATGGCTTGATAAACAGAGGTGAAAATTACCCAATGCAGCACATATAAAAGTTGGAATAGCTACTCTGGATGCTTATTTTGTGCTATCCTGTCTACTGTTTTGAAATTTGGTATCCGGAATTCATTATCCCCACTAATTTGGATTTGCTTTGGTTAGACTGTCATTTGGTTGCCAGGATGCTTCTTTCATGAGTTGTGTTCCTAGATAGGTAGTACGTAGTACTCTAAAATGTCCCAAAACATCACATATTGTTCGGTACGAATGAAGTATATAATACTGGAGAGAAGGGCAGCTTGGTGAAACAAAGCATTTCATACGCAAGGTTTGGGTAAAAGTCACACCTCAAAAGATATAGTGTAGACAACTTACCCTAATACAAGCATTTGAAGGATTCTATAAATAATTTTTCTCCGTCTTATTATCAATTATACCAGAGCTGGCAGCCAGAACTTATGTTCGAGTAATATACAAAATCGTCCTTTAAAATATGTAACGATTCCTCTTTGTATAATGTTGCCTGTACAAACCATAAAATATTGGTTAGTAGGTGACCTTCCACATGAATAACAATAACAGAGTTGCTATTGTTTTCAAGTATTAGTACATTTGGAGACACAAGGCGCAGACCACAATTTAAAAATGTATTAAGTTTTGTCTTTTCTGTTTTTAATTTAAGAACAATCGAGAACCATCAAGGAAGTAATCAGCTCTTCTATTTTTCTTACACAATGTTTTCTAGTCACATATTGGTCAAAGCTTCTCTTTGTATCTCTTGCGTTAATAACGTTGCCTAATAAGAAATTAATTTCATAATTTACTACATCTTCTCTAATTTACTAGACTATGATACTTATCTGCTGTGCTGTAAGACTAATCTCACTAGGTAATCTTGGTTCTTAAGCTTCTTTCTGACAAGTAGACAAGCCACACGTTGGTGTTTAGACATATACTGCGTTACCTTAAAGTTTTGTACATATCTATCTAACTGGTGATAAGCTTGAGGCGACAAAAAAAGATTTCAGAAACTTTAGGCCACACTCCAAGTTGCAAGTTGCAACCAAAAAGAGCATAAACGGCCGATATTTTGAGAAATGTCAAGTGGAAAGCTTGAAAGTTGCAATATAATAAGAGCCAAAAGCAAAAGGGGCATGTGAAAACTTGTACATTACATCCAAAGAAAGATGATATTTCCAATTGTTTTACTTAAAATGCTATTACTAACTTTTTAAACATGTAAGGCATACAGTAACTAGCAACCACTTTTACTATTAAGGAGGTGGTAAAATGGATGGTATTTTTTGCGCTTAATCAGGATCATGTTGTTTCTAGTTCGAGCATGAAGAATAAAGAAACTTCTAGTAAGAATTATTTCTTTCTTTGAGGGGTCTTAAACAGCACGAATTCGAATAAGTGAGGTAAATTTTGGATACTGAATAAAGGAAAAAGAAAAGGAAAAACTTGCAACCCTTTTAAATTCTATATAAGGCTCCACTATACTCTTGTACACTACACTGAAAGTAGAGTCATTTCAAGTTCAAAGAAAAAGAAAAAAACACATGGGCAACCTTAGTCTTCTTCACTTGCTGATACTATTCTTCTCTTTCCAATATTTTCTTGCTTATACTATGGCTAAATCTGCTGCTATGCACTCAAATCCTGATGCCATAAAATTCATTAGAGTTTCATGTAAAGCCACACTTTACCCTGTTTTATGTGTCCAATGTCTCTCTGCTTATGCTAACACTGTCAAACAAAGTGAGCAGCAACTGGCTCGTGCTGCTTTATCAGTTAGCTTAGCTAGAGCAAAATCCACCACCATATTTGTTTCTAAGTTAACCAAAATTAGAGGCCTAAAGCCAAGAGAAAAACAAGCTGTAAAGGACTGCTTTGATACAATGAGTGATAGTGTTGATCAGATCAATAAATCCATACCAGAACTTGGGCAAACTGGTCATTTTGCTGCTGGACAGGACTTTATGTGGCATGTTAGTAATGTGCAAACTTGGGTTAGTGCTGCAATGACAGATGAGAACACTTGTCTAGATGGTTTTTCAGGACCTGGAATGAATGGAAATGTGAAGGCTGTTTTAAGGTCAAGAATCCTTCATCTTGCACAAGTTACTAGTAATGCACTAGCTTTGGTCAATCGCTTTGCGGATAGACACCGACCTAGTGCTACCGCAAATACCCCTTAACAGGACTGGAGAAATTCCTGGTAGGGAGCGCTTAATACCTTTTAACACGAAGTTATGGAGGTTCAGTGAGGTAGCTGGTTTTGCTGTGTAAAGGTTATGTTTACTGTATGCTTTTTTAATTTTGCATAAGCATGAATTTCAGGTTTTGTGTTTAACGGTATAAATATACTGTTCTAGTAGTTTTTTGTGAGAAGTTCAATTTTGTAGCTGCAATGAAGATAGTGCAGCTTCGTTTGCTGGTCTCTATGTAAATGTAATAATATCTTCTTGCTTGTTCCAGCTTTCTTTATGTACTCTGTTGCATTTTTGTATAATAGTACTACGTAATGCTGAACGAAGATCAATCTTTGCTTTTTCTCATTTCCTCAACTCTTAGCCTCTCTTTGTGTAGGGTTTCATCTTCTTCCTAGAAAAGATGCTTAAAGCTGGAGGTATGGGCGGAGCTAGGGTAGCGGGAGGGGGTCATCCGAACCCCGTTTTGTCGGAAATTTTATCATATATATATGTAAGGCCATACAGTCAGACCTCTCTATAACAGCATCCCTATATAATATCCATTCACCATAATACTCAAATTTTTCTCGGAATCAATTATTATGTTATATCATAATATATGTCTTTTATAGCAGCACTTCACTACAGCAGTCAAAAACGAGTTTGCAATAGAAAAATTTTACGGTATCTTTTAGACGTATATATAGTAGCTAGAGGTTGAATGTGGTTGAAAATCTTAGTTTCGCCGGCCTGGAAGGCATACTGTAAAATGGTTCATCAGTGCCAATAGGACAAGTTTTGTGCTCAAATTTAGTAGGCTTAGTGGTTGATGGCTGGATCCTGATTGGCCTCCAACAAGGGAGCCCCGGGGTTGGAGAAGTTCAGGAACATGACTTGAGATTGACGTCTGCTCTCACCCTATAATTGGCACAATCTTCTCAATAATTTGAATTGTAATATTTTGATGAATGAGAGTTGTTCATTTGGAGAAGAATTAGATGTAATCTACTCTGATGAATTTGAGTCTTCACTCACAATATTTTTTGTCGCAAACTGCTATAGTATGACATGACAAACAGATACTCCCTTGTTTTCATAATAAGTGCTTTTTTTTTTTTTTTTTTTAAATTTAAATTTTGATCTAAAATGAGTGTCTTTTTATATAATAAAAAAAACAAATTTATTTTTTCAAAATTTTTTCCTTATTTATATATCTCAATATATCAAAGTAATAATATGTAAATTTTAATTAAAAATAATTTAATAAATACATATTTTTTTTCTCTAAAAATTCATATTTTCTTAAGCATAAATCACTTATTGGACTGGACCGGAGTATAATTATTAGTTACATTGATGATTTTATGGAACGGCTTCTAAGGCGATAGAGATTCCAAGGCTAGTACTGTCGGTGATCGCGCCGCAGTACCCGGCCAATTGGACGTATGGTTGTCTTTAATTGGATTTGGTCTTTAATTTAATTATTTCTAGTGAGACACCTTTTGATTTCCGTCACCTGCCCTTGACCAAAAAAAATTATAAGAGGACTCAGTGTCCTTTATTTTTTAGGGTTCCCTTATATTATTAATTTTAGTTTTGATGGAATGCATGCATGAATAGTGGGAAAAAAAAAAGATAATACAAAGAACTCATTAGAATAATAAAACCTTTCAATATTTTCCCCTTACTGTTCTTTATATCTTTTTGGGCTGCAATTTAAATCTTAGGAGTAATAGCTAAACTAGACTTATTTTTCTTGCTATTAATAGGCATAGTACGTACGATGATTGATGAACTATGACATAGTCCCAAATAGGTTTGGGTTAATTTAATTTTTCGTGCTATAAAAAATGTGGGATCCAATTTTTACTATTCCTAGAATCTTGATACAAGAATTTATACTTTACAATTTTTATTACTTTACAATACCAAATGTTAAGTAATGATTCCACACACTTCTAAAAGTTTGGTAATTGATAGTTAAAGTTACATTTCAGTGGAGGCAAAATAAGGAGTAATTCTTTGTAGGAGAAACACATGTGTGAGAAGAGCTTTAGAATCTTTGCAAGCAGATAAGTGATAATACACCCCACAAATCACAATTTGATACTGCGGCTCCGTGAGCACGTGAACCCCAACTGGCCACGATAAACCTGATGGAAAAGGGCCCATTAAGATTCTCCTTATTGTGGGCCATCATACCACCGGGAGATATTATCACTTTTAATCAGCGCCAAAAATTATTTATATTTAATAGTCAAAAAAGTATATAAAATTTATAATATATGTATGTATGTATGTATGTATATATATATATATATACATACATACATACATATATTATAAATTTTATATACTTTTTTGACTATTAAATATAAATAATTTTTGGCGCTGATTAAAAGTGATAATATCTCCCGGTGGTATGATGGCCCACAATAAGGAGAATCTTAATGGGCCCTTTTCCATCAGGTTTATCGTGGCCAGTTGGGGTTCACGTGCTCACGGAGCCGCAGTATCAAATTGTGATTTGTGGGGTGTATTATCACTTATCTGCTTGCAAAGATTCTAAAGCTCTTCTCACACATGTGTTTCTCCTACAAAGAATTACTCCTTATTTTGCCTCCACTGAAATGTAACTTTAACTATCAATTACCAAACTTTTAGAAGTGTGTGGAATCATTACTTAACATTTGGTATTGTAAAGTAATAAAAATTGTAAAGTATAAATTCTTGTATCAAGATTCTAGGAATAGTAAAAATTGGATCCCACATTTTTTATAGCACGAAAAATTAAATTAACCCAAACCTATTTGGGACTATGTCATAGTTCATCAATCATCGTACGTACTATGCCTATTAATAGCAAGAAAAATAAGTCTAGTTTAGCTATTACTCCTAAGATTTAAATTGCAGCCCAAAAAGATATAAAGAACAGTAAGGGGAAAATATTGAAAGGTTTTATTATTCTAATGAGTTCTTTGTATTATCTTTTTTTTTTCCCACTATTCATGCATGCATTCCATCAAAACTAAAATTAATAATATAAGGGAACCCTAAAAAATAAAGGACACTGAGTCCTCTTATAATTTTTTTTGGTCAAGGGCAGGTGACGGAAATCAAAAGGTGTCTCACTAGAAATAATTAAATTAAAGACCAAATCCAATTAAAGACNAATAGTCAAAAAAGTATATAAAATTTATAATATATGTATGTATGTATGTATATATATATATATATATATATATATATCCTTATTGTGGGCCATCATACCACCGGGAGATATTATCACTTTTAATCAGCGCCAAAAATTATTTATATTTAATAGTCAAAAAAGTATATAAAATTTATAATATATGTATGTATGTATGTATGTATATATATATATATATACATACATATACATACAAAAACTATACAAATTTTATACATTTTTAGGCTATTATCTTTAGGAATTTTTTCGTTCCTATACAGTATTTCAAAACTTATTACCAAAATGTCCATCTTTATGAATTTACCCGACCTAAACATAGTTTATCTACAAAATCTATATATTTGTATAAACTAGAATCTTTTCTGCGATAGTCTTACTTATTTAGGCGTGAGATTTTTGGGATCGCTTAGAGATTTACTGATGCAATCCTCGCACTAATTATAAAGGCAACATATTCGTATAATCCTTTTATTATGCAAATTTTCAGTGGTTATCACCGCATCATTCTATTATTTGGTTTTCTCTGGTTTCCTCTGGTTTACGATAAACAAAGATTTTGAACAAAACAATTGTAAACAATTAGCTACAATTGAATTGAATTTCGCGACATAATGTCAAAATTAGTGATTATGCTTCAGCTCAATGGTTTGCGGGATAGCGTTAGAGATAAAAAGATTTTGATGTTGACGGACTTGTAGTCAATGACGATTCAAATTATAGTGTACTGAATTCCGCAATTGCAGAGTATCAAATGATCGATACCTCTGCAAAAATTATCGAAATCAAATACACTGTCAATGAACGTTGTCCTCCAATGAAAATTCGGAGCGATGTGGGAGTTCGAGCGTATATAGAGACGAAAAAGGAATACAAAAACTTAGGAATGTATCCACTTTGTGTAACAGTGCGTGATTTTGATTTGGAATGCAGTATGTCAAATGCGAGCATAATTGCAGGTTTGCTTTGTTTTTCCAGTGCTGATATTTTTTTAATTTCAAGTGTTCTACAATTTTACTACAAATTATCTACGATTTTACTACTCCAAACTGTTATGTCTCTACAAGAATTCTATCAAATACTGAACACATGAATAAAAAGAGGTTTGAATTGCTATACTTTTAATTGAGTGCAAGTTTTATTGATTATCGTGATGTTAACGTGGTACAATTGTCAAGCAATTGTAATACAATTAGAGAAGTATCAAGAATAGTGAAGTTGATTGATATGAAAACATCTCTGACAATTGTGGAATATGAAAGTATCATCATAACAGAACATACGCCAAATGTAATTGAAGTTGGCCAAGTTTACCAAGACAAGCAAACAATTGTCAGCAATGAAGCACTATTCTATCACGAATAAGTTTCAATTTAGGGTGAAAAGGTCTCGTGCAAGAAGGTAGGAACATTTTATTTGTCAAATTTATATTGTGTATAAAGTTGTAATTTTTTTGTATATAAATTGTTTAAGATAAGTTTTTGTGCATAAACAACCTCGTATATACAATTTGCATAACATTTTTTGAATTGTTTTTATTCTGTAGCTACTGCCTTGTATGTGTTGGGGATAATTGTACGTGGCACTTCAAGTCCACTAGCATAAATGAATCAGCATTGTTCAAGGTTCGAAAATTGAACAGCTTGCACACATGCTCTTTGATGGACAACACATACATACAACGCAAACCTACTACCATGGTAGTTGGCAACATGGTGATGCCAAAATATGCGGATCCTAAGATAATATACACACCAAAAGACATACAAACTAACATGTTGTCGAATCATGATGTGAACTTAACATACATGCAAGCTTGGAGAGCAAAGGAAAAGATATTTGAATTTTTGAGCGGTCGTCCTGCTTATTCCTACAGCCGACTGCTAAGTTATTTGTATATTCTGGAGAAGACTTATCCGGGGTCGGTAGTGAAATTGCAGAAGACTAAAGATGATTGTTTCTTGTATGCATTTGTTGCACTTAGTACGTCCATCAAGGGTTAGGAGCATTGTAGGTCAGTCGTAGTAGTTGATGGGACCTTTTTAAAGTCGGCATATATGGGAATCATGCTAACAGCTAGCACAATGGATGCAGCAGGTAATGTAGATAAATTGTAGAAATATTGTTATAAAGTTATTTTTGGGAATCTATTTTTTATGTTCTTAAGTTTTATTACAGAAATTAAATTTCTTTTTGCCACTTGTATGATAGGTACAATATTACCACTAGCATAAGCCGTTGTTGATTCAAAAAATGACGTATCATGGAGGTGGTTATTTGAGCAATTCAAACATGTATATGGAGAAAAACCAAATATGTGTGTTGTTTCGGACCAGAATGGGAGTATCTTGAAGGAAACATCTACTGTTTATACTGGCATGCGACATTATGCTTGCATGTGGCATATTTGGGCAAATGTAAGGTCAAAGTTTAAGATGGCTCATCTAAAGTTAAGCGAATTGTACTTTGCCACGGCACGATCATACACGCTTGATGAATTTAATGAAAGAATGTCAAAAATTGAAGAGATCGATACACGTGTTAAAGGACCTATACGATATTGGCTATCACGGATGGTCTCGGGTACATGCTACAGTGAACAGAACGTAGACGATGACATCAAACATTGCAGAATCATTGAATGCGGTAACCAAAGATGCAAGAGAGCTGCCCGTAGTAGAACTATTAGAGTACATGAGGACTCTTCTTGAACGTTGGACTAATGAAAAATTATTGAATACAAAGGGTACATTCAGATACCTTGGGAAAAAATACAATAAAGTGTTGGAGGACAACAGGACATTATCGCAAGCTGAGAATAAGCTAAAGCCAATAACATCAGATTATTGATTCCCTCAAACTAAATATATACTGTTAATTGTAGAAAAATTATTGTATAATTACAGTTATTTCGTTTTGCATTTGTTGCCGACAACTTGTTGTGTGTTTGTAATGAAATTATAGGTAAGGGCTTCAACATATTACATCCATATTGTGATAGATGGTGTGAAGCGCTTCATTGTTTGCCTTCAAAATAAAAGATGTAGTTGTGGACAATTCCAGCTTGATGAACTTCCTTGTGCACATGCTTTGGCGGCTTTGAGGCACATGATTGAGTCTTATGAAAACTATTGTTCTCCTTATTACATGAGGGAGAGCCTTCTGGAGATTTATGAAATACCAGTAGACCTGCTGCCTGACGAAAGCAAATGGAATGTGCCACAGCATATAGCTGAAGAAGTTATAAAGCCACATATCGGGAAAAGGCAGCCAAGGAGACCTCAAAAACAAAGATACAAACCATATGATGAAGTAAATGCAAAAAAGTACAAGGTTTCATGTGGCAACTGCGGAGTAGAAGGGAATAACAAAAGATCTTGTAGGAATGCTCCCAAAAGAAAATAAAAATTGATACAGTTTAAAGCTTTTTTTTTACTTAGTACTGTTGATGATACTCTGTCCGTTAAGACATGAAGTTGTATTTGTTATGTTAAGAAGAATTATAGTTATGGTGTAAATGTGTTGCTAATTTGAATAAACGTTGTCTCATAGAATGAATGCTTGCAAAACAGATTTCAACTCTTAATGCAATTGGTTTGTAGTTGTTTTGTTCAAATACTGAGTTTATTTATTACTTTCAGCCTTTCATAACAACACAACTAAATTGAATAAATTATATATTTTTGTATATTAGTTGTAGAAATAATTATAGTTATGTTGTAAATAAATTATATAGTACGAAAATCGAGATCAAGTACTAACAACTTTCAACCAAAAAAAACCACAGATATTTTATATTATATGTATTAGAATTCTGGACAAAATAACAACACAAAAGGCAAAACAAATGTAGCATAAATCTGCTACAAATAAATTGCAGTTGACTTCTTCCTAATAAACTATTTGTCTACAGCTTTACTATAATCTAACTACATCTAAACACTTTAACTATAATTTTTCTACTGAAAAGGGAAACTAATTCTTCTATTTCTGAATCTGTGTTCTCTCATTCACAGTTGCTACCCCTTTTCTTCTTGCTAATCTTCCAGTTACCACATTTTCACTAATTGCACCAAGCTCTTGCTTTTTCCTAGCATAATCCCAAAGGAGCTCTCCATAGCGTCGTCGATGTTGACTAATATCAGAAAGGTCTTCCTTTGAAATCGATAGCTCTCCAATGCTGACATATTCTGCAAATGCCGCCACGTATACACCATAGTCACTTAAAAAAATAATAGAGGAAAAGTTTTAGCATTCAATGTAAAATACAATTAATTAAATAGATAGAACGAAAACAGCACATACACTGATCCTTCTTTTTGCTGGGGTATCTCACCAACCAACCACTGAATATTAAGAGGGTCAGTAACACCTTTTTCAATGTATGCCTTTGTGTTTTTGTAGTTGATGTCTGGACGCTTGTCATAGAAGCCGGTGCATGGCAAGTAGAGGGGGATCATAGTAGCAAACTAGTTGAAAACAGATTCAACAAGTTTGTGATTTCATAAACGGACCATAGAATCATAAACATATAGAACCCTATCAGTGATGTCAAATACAACCAACAACCAATGAAATTTCTCCATAATGTTTATTGGTATAATCACAAAATCAACTTTGTCCCCCACAACGTTTGCAAGTAATCGGTACCCCAATATGTATTCTGCCATGACGTTTTGGGGTTTGACAACAACAAGCTTCTTTTATCGACAGGAGTATTAATATACCTCTCATAAATTTGTCCAATTTTAGTCTTGAACATGCAGTCAGTGGTTGTAAACCGTATTTTGTTTGCAGGACCATACTTTCCTCTCTTCCTCAAATAGTATAAAATAATATCAATATGCTGTTAAAAAAAAAAACAGATTTGATTATTTCTCAATGTTTCATACAGTTTAACGATAATTTTCAAACGAAAAATCTACATATTTCTAAAATAACAGAATACTACAGCTAATCATTAAATTTTGCCAAGGTATGTGTGTGCCGTGTTGTTGAGTACTTGCCCCGGATGTGACAAAGCATAAAACCAGTATTTTTATCAACTTTCTCCACTCCAAGATCAAACCACGGGTTAAGCTGGTTATCTTTTAAAGAATAAGGCGTTTTCCTCCTATTTAGAGACATATCAAGTACAATTATCATGTAGTTTCAGTTTGAAATCCATAAATTTTATGCACTCTATAATATGAAAAAAATGTATAATCTAACTTCTTTGAAACCGTGTCGATACCTAAATATAACCATTTATTAAATTCTTCCAACAGGTTAGGATCAACATCGTCTCCAATAACCCTAGTAAATGGATGCTTAATGTTAAAAATTGTAGGAGGTCCGACAGAAGTGATTCCCCAGAACTTAAATAAGGGAGAAAGGGGAATCTGACATGCTTTCCAGGAACCCTTGTTCTTCCTTGATGCACATGGGTTGTTTCATCTTCATTTACTTCTCCAAACTTAACAATCTGTGAGAAGTTCTCTGGAAGCTCAAAATCATCAAGTGTTACTGATCTTTTTCCAGATTTGGAGTCATTGTCCGAATCACCTACATTGATGTAGGCAGCTGGTTCACCAACAATATTTTAAACAAAAGAACAACATTATATGTTGGTTGTATTAGTTCTTTTGGGAAGATGAAACTTATATGAAAGCTGTTGTTTTTTTCCTACAATTATATTGTAGCATATAATACCAGTGGAATCTTCATTGCAATTGTGTCCTTTTTGTATATCGTTTGCTTGTTGAATGGGAGATTGCGAAGGTACAGTCTCCTTCTCCTCGTTTAAATGCTCTCCTTCTATGCCAAGTTTTGGATCCTGTTTTGGAGAGTCCACATGCATTGTTTCCTTCTCTGTTACAACAAATGTGTACAACTTACTAAAATTTTAGATCATTTTAAATTAACATAAACTACAATGTAAATAAATTATAATGTACTTGAAGTTATTTGTTTAAATGTTGTTTTGTAGCTCTGATATAATATGTATTGTGCAATATGCAGATAAATTGTAGTTTAATTGACATTAATATGTAGATAAACCATATCTGCAGTTTTTTCCTCCAATGCCCCTGGAAATTGGAAAGATATGACATTGTATCTAAGAGAACAATTGAAAATATAATGTTGATTATTTGTTTGTAGTTGTTAGTAATTTATACTATATGCAGATATATTGTAGATATAATATAAATATAATATAGATTAATTGTCATTAAATTGTGTTATAATTGTTAAAAAATCTATTTTACTGCTGATGACCAACACTGGTTTAGCACTACTGCCCGGTTCTGTTATTTATTCTTTTCTTTGTAATGCTCATAATTTTTCGTAGAACTGTCAGTAAACTACATTAGAATTTTGTTAGGCTATATACTTTATGAATACTATTATAAACATAAACATGGTATAAATTGTTGTCCAAAATGAATATATTTCGAATGAAACCTTAGCATCAATTGCCTGTAACACAGACTTGATGGAAATATTGAATAGCTATCGAATGCTACCTAGTTCTTCAAAAACCTAATGAACCAAAAATTGTTATAATGTATCTAACAATTAGAGGCTTTTATATATATATATATATATATATATATATATATATATATATATATATATATAGAAGACTAAAGATCAAGAATTAGGTATACCTCTTTCTTGAAGGCTCCAAGGTCTGAACCGACCTACGTATTAAAATAGAAAGAGTTAAAGATATATTGTAAATATAATGTAGATTAATTGTCATCAAATTGTGAACAGAACGTGGACGATGACATCAAACATTGCAGAGTCATTGAATGCGGTAACCAAAGATGCAAGAGAGCTGCCCATAAAACTATTAGAGCACATGAGAACTCTTCTTGAACGTTGGACTAATGAAAAGTTATTGAATGCAAAGAGTACATTCACATACCTTGGAAAAAAATAAAACAAAGTGTTGGAGGACAACGGGACATTATCGCAGAAGATGAGAGTAAGCTAAAGCCAATAACATCATATCATTAATTCCATCAAACTAAATATATACTGTTAATTGTAGAAAAATTATTGTATAATTATAATTATTTCGTTTTGCATTTGTTGCCGACAACTTGTTGTGTGTTTGTAATGAAATTATAGGCAAGGGCTTCAACATATTACATCCATACTATGATAGATGGTGTGAAGCGCTTCATTGTTTGCCTTCAGAACAAGAGATGTAGTTATGGACAATTCCAGCTTGATGAACTTCCTTGTGCACATGCTTTGGCGGGTTTGAGGCACAGGAACGAGTCTTATGAAAACTATTGTTCTCCTTATTACACGAGGGAGAGCCTTCTGCAGACTTATGAAATACCAGTAGATCCGCTGCCTGACGAAAGCAAATGGAATGTGCCACAGCATATAGCTGAAAAAGTTATAAAGCCACCTACCGGGAAAAGGTATCCAGGGAGACCTCAAAAACAAAGATACAAACCATATGATAAAGTAAATGCAAAAAAGTACAAGGTTTCATGTGAAAACTACGGAGTAGAAGTGCATAAGAAAAGATCTTGTAGGAATGCTCCCAAAAGAAAATAAATATTGATACAGTTAATTTTTTTTTTTACTTAGTATTGTTGATGATAATTTGTCCTTTAAGACATAAAAAGTTGTATTTATTCTGTTCTGGAGAATTATAGCTGTGGTGTAATTGTGTTGCTAATTTGAATAAAGATTGTCTCATATAATGAATGTTTGCTAAACAGATTTTAACTCTTAATGCAATTTGTTTGTAGTTGTTTTGTTCAAATACTAGGTTTATTTATTACTTTCAACCTTTTCTAACAACACTTTTAAATTGAATAGATTATGTATTTATGTATAGTAATTGTAAAAATAACTGTAGTTATGCTGTAAAGAAATTATATAGTACCAATATCGAGATCAAGTACTAACAATTTTCAACCAAAACAAAAAGCCACTTATGTTTTCTATTCTATGTAGTAGAATTTTGGACAAAATAACAAAGCAAAAGGTAAAATAACTGTAGCACAAACCTGCAACAAATAAAATGTATCTGACACTTTCTTAATAAATAATTTGTCTATAACTTTACTACAATCCAGCTACATCTAAACACTTTAACTATAATTTTTAAAAGGGCAATTAATTCTTCTTTTTCTGGACTTGTGTTCTCTCATTTACAGCTGGTGCACCTTTTCTTCTTGCTAATCTGCCAGTCACCTTACTTTCACTAATTGCACCAAGCTCTAGCTTTTTCCTAGCATAATCCCAAAGGAGCGCTCCATCACGTCGACGGTGTTGATCAATATAAAAAAGGTCTTCCTTTGAAATCGATAGCTTTCCAATGCTGACATATTCTGAAAATGCTGCCATGTATACAACACAGTCGCTGCAAAAATTAATAGGAGAAAAGTTTTAGCATTCAATGTAAAATATAATTAGTTAAATAGATAGAAGGAAAGCAACACATACAGTGATTCTTCTTTTTGCTGGGGTATCTCATCGACCAATCACTGAATGTCAAGAGGGTCAGTAACACCTTTTTCAATGTATACCTTTGTATTCTTCTAGTTGATGTCTGGACGCTTGCCATAGATGCCGGTGCATGACATGTAGAGGAGGATCATAATAGCAAAATTGTTGACAACAAATTAAACAAGTTTGTGATTTCGTGAAGAGACCATAAAATCATAAACATATAGAATCCTATTGGTGATGCCAAACACAGCCAACAACCAATGAAATTTTTCCATAATGTTTATGGGCATAATCATAAAATCAACTTTGTCCTGTGCAACATTTGCTAGTAATCAGTATCTCAATATGTATTCTGCTACGACGTCTTGGGGTTTGACAACAACAAGCTTCTTATCAGCAGGAGCATTAATGCATCTCTCATAAATTTGTTCAATTCTTTGAACATACAGTCAATGGTTGTAAATCGTGTTTTGTTTTCAGGACCATACTTTCCTCTCTTCCTCAAATAGTATAAAATAACATTAATGTGTTGCAAAAAAAAAAAAAAAAAAAAAACAGATTTCATTATTTCTCAATGCTTCATATAATTTAACTACAATTTTCAGACAAAAAATCTACATATTTCTAAAATAACAGAGTACTACAACTAATCATTAAATTCTGCCAAGGTATGTGTGTACCGTGTTATTGAGTACTTGTCCGGGATGTGCCAAAGTATAAAATCAGTCCTTTTTATCAACTCTCTCCACTCCAAGATCAAACCACAGCTTGAGATGGTTATCTTTTAAAGTATAAGGCGCCTTCCTCATAGTTAAACAAATAGCAAGTAAAATTATTATGTAGTTCTAGTTTGAAATCCATAAATGGTATGCACTCAATAACATGAAAAAATTGTATAATCTACCCTCTTTGAAACCGTGTCAGTACCTAAATATAACCACTTATTGAATTCTTTCAACAAATCAGGATCAACATAGTCGCCAATAATCCCAGTATATGGATGCTTGATGTTGAAAATTGGAGGAGGTATAACAAAAGTGCTCCCCCCAGAACTGAAATAAGGGAGAAACGGGGATCTGACATGCTTTCCAGGAACCCTTGTTCTTCCCTGATGCACAGAGGTTGTTTCATCTTCATTTACCTCTTCGTACTTAACAATCCGTGAGAATTTCTCTGGAAGCTCAAAATCATCAACTGTTACTGCCTTTTTCCAAAACCTGGAGTCATTGTCCGAATCACCTACATTGATTTAGTCGGCTGATTCACCTACAATATTTAAAATAAAAGAACAACATTGTATGTTGGTTGCATTAGTTCTGTTGGGAAAACTGAAACTTATATGAAAGTTGTTATTTTTTTTCCTACAATTATATTGTAATATATAATACCAGTGAAATCTTTATTGCAATCTTCTCCTTGTTGTATATCATTTGCTTGTTGAGTGGGAGATTTCAAAGGTATAGCCTCCTTCTCCTCATTTAAATGCTCTCCTTGTATGCCAAGTTTTGCATCTTGTTTTGGAGAGTCCACATGCATTGTTTCCTTCTCTGTTACAATAAATGTGTACAATTTAATAAAATTGTATATCATTTGTAATAAACAAAAATAACACTGTCGATAAATTGTAGTTAATTTGTTTAAATATTATCCTGTAGCTCAGAAGTAATATATATTGTGAAATATGTAGATAAAATATACTAAACCATACCTGCAGTTTCTTTCTCGAATGCCCCTTGAAATTGGGAAGATAAGTCAACACCTACAGGAACATTCTCCTCATTTTGAATGTCAGACATGTGCCTTGTATCTAAGAAAACAATTGAAAATATAACATAGATTATTTGTTGGTAATTTAGGCTATATGTAGATATAATATAGATATAATAAAAATTAATATAGATTATTTGTCATCAAATTGTGTTAACGTTAAAATACCTTTTTTTTTTGCTGCTAGTCAACACTGGTTTATCACTACTGCTCGGATTCTGTATTTTTTCTTTTCTTTGCAATGCTCATCATTTTTTGTAGAATTACCAGTAAACTGCATTAGGAATTTGTTTGGCTATGTACTTTATTAATGCTATTATAAACATAAATATGGTAAAAATTATTGTCCAAAATGAATATATTTCGAATGAAACCTTAGCATCAATGTTCATACCTGTTGACTTTTTATTGCCTGTAACACAGACTTGATGGAATCATTGAGTAGCAGTCGAATGCTACCTAGTTCTTGAAAACCTAAAAAATAAAAAATTATTATAATGTATCTGACAATTAGAGGCTTATATATATATATATATATATATATATATATATATATATATATATATATATATATATATATATATATATATATATATATATATATATATATATATAAAGTAGACTAAAAATCAAGAATCAGGTATACTTCTTTCTTGAATGTTCCAAGGTCCGAACCGACCTATGTATTAAAATAGAAAGAGTTAAAGAAAATTTGCATAACATAAATTAAAGAATTCAGCAAGGATTATCTTAAGAGGTTACCTTATCAACATCTTTTCTTAATTTTTTAAATTGTTTCACAATATCTTTCTTGTCATCTATTCCCATTGCCTGCTTATGTCCAGACGGAGATGGAGATGGAGATGGAGATGGAGCATCTGTCGGATGCTCGGCCTTTGTTTCAGCTTCTTCAAGAATGTATTCAACTTTGTATGTAAAATTCATTCTTGAAAGCTCTAGGCTTCAAGTATGTTGGTGAACTAAGTGAAAAAAAGAATGTGAGGGACCTAGTCATAATATGTATAAAATATGTACATAATTTGTATTAAATTGTCTGTTCAGAAGTGAAAAATATTTACCTTGATCCATGCTGGTTTGATTATTCCATCTTCCAATATAAATATCCATATCTTGTCCTTACTAGCTGTCCAGTTAAGTATGCGGGAGATCGAATTACCAGCCCATGTAGCTATATCGGTGTTGACTGTAGAGCAACACTCGTACGACCATAATCGCATAACAAGTGCAAAACCTCGAATGAGATAAAAATGCACAAAAGGTTTGAGCTTGAGCCTAACGGATTGAAGCACTTGTGTATAAGTTTCGATACCCCATGCGAAATTTGCATACTGCCCCGAGTCCACCAAGTAGAACCTAATATGGTCTACCAAACCATTATCTTTCTCTAAAGGACAGAGAAAGAATTCTATCAGATAGAGAATACATAGCTTGACTGCATCCTCATCATTCACCCAACTATGGCTGGTTACAATTTGTTTCAAGTATGACTTCTCAACTTTTTCTTTGTTCGAAAAATAACTCCTCATTATTTTACTGTCATACATAGTTATGTAACCAAAGTCCGTTATTCTATAAAACATCTAAGGCCAGTAATAAGGGAAAACTCCCTCAACCCAAAGTTCAACCTCTCACCCTTTATCTTTGCTGTAGAAAAAAATCAGAACCGGATGCATTCAATTCATACTTCATGAGAAGGTGAATTGCCTGATTCTCGATACATATATTGAGAAGGGAAAGAAAATGCCTAAAACATGTCTGCTTAAATGACCTTAACCCATTTTAAGACAATAACACCTTGATTTGTCCAGGAACAACAGGGTTGGATAATGTCTGGAACCTAGTGATACCATAATCAATATTATGTGGTGCAAAAAATGTTCGATTCTGCACAAAAGAAACAGTAAGTTAATAAAATTTGTTTGAAGACCAAAAAATAAAATAAATACATTTCTATTACAATTTAGCTACAGTCAGAAAGATATAAATACATTGCATGCAAGTAAGTTACAAAATTAGTAAACATACATAATAACCGACCATATTGAAGCTACAAATTATGTTTAGAGCAAAAAATTAGAAAATAACAACAAGACATAATATATATAATTTATTTACAGAAAATATAACTAACATCTACAAATAGAACAACTACAACAAAACTAACTAAATCAAGGGGTACATCCCCTGACAACATGATTTTGAATAATAGGCTATAAAGGTTCGATTCTGCACCAAAAGAAAAAGTAAGTTAATAAAACTTGTTTGAAGACAAAAATAAAATAAATACAATTCTACTACAATTTAACTAAAATCAGAAAGACATTAATACATTGCATACAAGTAAGTTATAAAATTAGTAAACATATATATTAACTGACTACATTGAAGCTACAAATGCGCTGATAAAATTATGTGTGAGGACTTGATAGGGTCATCTAGAGTTTTAAACCTTAATTCTGTGTTTTGAAACCTCAAATATCTTATTTTAGCATTTCTCAATTTATGTGCGTAGTCTGTATCTTTTTTCGGGAGGCTTTTATGTTAAAAATTGATAAAATGTGAAATTGTGCCTTAAAGATCCATTTGGGTTGACTTCAGTCAACGATTTGAGCAAACAGATCCGGATCCGTATTTTAACGATCCCGGTGTGTCCGTATCATGATTTGGGACCTGAGCGTATGCTTGGAATCGGATTAATAGGTCCCTAGCTCGAGTTATCGCATTTTATCAAAAATTTGAAGTTTAAAGATTTAATGAATTTAAAGATTTGACCAAAGTTTGACTATATTTCTACCGGGCCCCGATTTTGGTTTTGGAGCTTGGTATATGTTCATTACGATATTTATGACTCGTCTGCAAAATTTGGTGAAAAACGGAGTTGGTTTGACGTGATGCGGACGTCCGGTTGTTAAAATAGAAATTCTAAAGTTTTATTGAAAATTACATTTGATTTGGTGTCCGATTCTTTGTTCTAGATGTTATTTTGGCGATTTGATCGCACGAGCAAGTTCGTATGAGGTTTTTGGACTTGTGTGCATGTTTTATTTAGAGCCCCGGGGGCTCGAGTGAGTTTCGGATAGGCTACAGAATGATTTTGGACTTAGGATCATAGCTGTTGCCTTGTGTTTCTGGTGTCTGTTGCAGACCTCGCATTATATTTGCGAAGAAACCATCACATTTTCGAGCCTGGGCATGGCTGGGGGATCCTCGCATTTGCGAGGTAAATTTTGCATTTGCGAACTTGCCGTTTCCGCTTTTGCGAAGGCAAAGTCGCATTTGCGACTCAGTATATTATTGATGATCTTCGCATTTGCGAAGAAAAGGTTTGCATTTGTGAGGGCATCATGATTCGCATTTGCGACCAATTTATCGCAATTGCGATTACTGGGATTCTGAGAGGAGTTCGCAATTGCGGCCTATTTCTCGCAATTGCGATGTTCGCAATTTTGAACATGATGTCGCGTTCCAAAAACATAATTTATAATTAGATCTAAACAAATTCGGAGCAGACCGTTAGGAAGCGATTCAGTAATTAAAGCTTCATGACTCCTTTTTGGTTCTTAATGTCCCCTTGAGGTATCAACTAATAAGAAAGAAATTAGAAACCCGCCCTTTTTTCCTTTTAATAAATAGGAAGTTTCGAATCTAATTTGGATATTAAAAGGATTACGAGATATTACGATATCTGCAGCTGAGCAAAACTTGAGATAGACGGGATTTTTCTCATTGTTCCAAATTTTCAAATCTAGAAACTTTAGAGGCGATTTTTCCAAGAGTTCTTCTTCCCCAATTTGTTGGTAAGTGATTTTAACCTATTTTCTTTCAATTACCCATTATATTTCATAAGATTTCAACCAAAAATCTAGGATTTTCATAGTAGAAATTGGGGATTTGGGTAGAATTAGGAATTTTTGTAAAATTAGAATTTAGACCTCAAATTGAGATCGAATTTCGAAACAAATGGCATAACTGGGCTCGGGGGTGAATGGGTAATCGGGTTTTGGACCGAATTTCGAGTTTGAACCAAGTGGGCCCGGGAGTTGACTTTTGTTGACCTTTTCAATGATGACCTAAATTGAACCTTTCTCATTGGTGGGTAGTTCTTAAGGCTTATTTTGAATTATTGGTTGATAATTTGCTAAATTTGGTTGGTTCAGAGGCTTGTTCGAAAGGAAAAGCCGTGGTTGAGCTTTAAGTCGATTTTAGAGCGAGGCAAGTGTCGTGGTTAACCTTGAATTGAGGGATTAGTACTTGGTTGCCTATTTGCTACGTGTTTAAATCTTGGGCTAAAGCATGCGGTTGAAACTTGTTTCTCGCGATTTATTTCCTTCTTTGATTATGATATCTATGTCTAGACTAGTTTATTACTTAATTGATCATTCTTTTTGCATTTATGAATTAATTGTGATAATTGAATATTATTGGAAATTGAGGCTCGGTATTGTGGAAATGTTGTTGATGCAAGGTTTATTCTTGATTATTATTTCTCCCAAATGTCATATGTTCATTGCTTCATGGTAAAGGAGAGAGTGTTAATGCACAAAGGGTGATGACATGCCGATTATTATTCTATTTGTTGATTTATACATAGTGAGGAAGAGAGCTAAATCACGAAGGGTGATATCGTACCGTATTTATCATCTCATGATGAAATTGAGAGTAAAAGCACGAACCGTGATGCCGTGCCGTATTTATCATTTTATGGAAAGATTGAGAGTAAAAGCACGAACGGTAATGCCGTGCCATTATTACTGTTTCATGGTGAGGTTGAGGGTAAAAGCACGAAGGGTGATGCCGTGCAGTTTATATTTGTATATCTGTTTCATTGGCTGAAGATTTATTGACTGTTTCATGTTGTCATTCCCTGTTGTAGTTGCCATATTTTGCACCCCTCTTGCATGTCCCCTCCCAATAGTTTCTAGTGATGTCATTTGGGCTGACAAATGCCCCAACAACATTTATAGATTTGATGAACCGGGTGTTCAAGACCCACTTGGATTCCTTCATGATTGTGTTTATTGACAATATCTTGATCTACTCCTACAATCGAGAGGAGCACGAGTAGCATCTCCCGATTGTACTTCAGACTCTGAGGGATAGCCAGTTATATGCCAAGTTTTCAAAGTGTGAATTTTGATTAGACTCAGTGCCTTTCTGGGGCATATCGTATCGGCAGAGGGTATACAGGTGGATAGTAAGAAGATTGAGGCAATTCAGAACTAGCCTAGACCCATTTCAACTACGGATATCCGGAGTTTCCTGGGTTTGGCGGGTTACTACCATCGGTTCGTGGAAGAGTTTTCATATATAGTAGCCCCATTGACCAGATTGACCCAGAAAGGTGCATCGTTCAGATGGTCAGACGAGTGTGAGTTGAGCTTTCAGAAGCTTAAGACTGCTTTGACTACGACGCTAGTATTGGTGTTGCCCAGAGCTTCAGGATCTTATACAGTGTATTGTGATGCATCCCGTGTTGGGCTCGGTACAGTACTGATGCAGAGTGGCAGGGTGATCGCATATGCATCGCGGCAGGTCAAGGTTCATGAGAAGAATTACCTTGTTCATGACTTAGAGTTGGCAGCCATTGCTCATGCGCTGAAGATTTGGAGGCACTATCTTTACGGCGTGTCATGCGAGGTATTCACGGATCACCAGAGTCTACAGTATTTGTTCAAACAAAAGGATCTTAATTTGAGGCAGAGGAGGTGGTTGGAGCTATTGAAAGACTATGATATCACCATCTTGTATCATCCCGGGAAGGCCAATGTGGTGGCCAATGCCTTGAGTAGAAAGGCAGTAACTATGTACAGCATTGCGTACATTCCAGTCGTAAGAGACCGCTTGTGTCAGCTGTTCAGGTCTTGGCCAATCAATTTGTGAGGTTAGATGTTTTAGAGCCCAGCCGTGTTCTAGCTTGCACAGTTGCTCGATCTTCCTTGTATGAGCGCATTAGAGAGCGGCAGTATGATGATCCTAATTTGCTTATCCTTAGGGACACAGTGTGGCACGGTGGTGCCAAGCAGGTTATTGTTGGAGATTATAGAGTTCTGATGATGCATGGTCGTATTTGTGTGCCTAATGTAGATGGACTTTGTGAGTTGATTCTTAAGGAGACCCACAGTTCTCAGTATTCTATTCATCCAGGTGCTGCCAAGATGTATCAGGACTTGCGGAACAATTATTGGTAGAGAAGGATAAAGGCATCAGAGACCTGGAGGTTTGCTTTAGAAGTTAGAGATTCTTGAGTGGAAGTGGGCGCGTATCACTATGGATTTTGTTGTAGGAATCCCACGGACTCAGAGTAAGTTCAACGCGGTATGGGTTATTGTCGACAGGCTGACCAAGTCAGCGCATTTCATTCCTGTGGCAGTTACCTATTCTTTAGAGCGGTTGGCTGAGATCTACATCCGCGAGATCGTTCGTCTTCACGGTGTGCCCGTGTCTATAATTTCTGATCGAGGTACACAGTTCAACTCACACTTCTAGAGAGCAGTACATCATGAGTTAGGCACACAGGTTGAGTTGAGCACATCATTTCATCCTCAGACAGATGGACAGTCCGAGCGCACTATTCAAATATTGGAGGACATGCTTCACACTTGTGTTATAGATTTCGAGGGTTCTTGAGATCAGTTCTTTCCACTTGCGGAGTTTGACTACAACAACAGCTATCAGTCGAGCATTCAGATGGCCCCTATGAGGCATTATACGGGAGGCGGTGCCGATCGTCAGTTGGAT
>MCJB01035723.1:56441-66547 GCA_002018475.1 Nicotiana obtusifolia | reverse complement strand
AGGGGGCAAACAAGAGGGAGGAGGGGAAAGCAAACGGGTGAGAGAAATAAATAAGAAAATAGCTTTTTTAAGATTTAGTTATATAATGTTAATTGTTTGGGACTATCTTTGTCAGATTTAATATAAGGCTATAAATTTATTAATTCCTTTTGTGTTGTTATCTGGTATCATTTTCTCTTGATAAATGATATATGTGATATTACATATAGGATATTATCGAGAAATATCCAGGTTTGGGCTTGGCGCCTTTAGAAACGCTTTTTAAGTTATTGATAGTGGATAAGTTGTAATTCATTATTTTACTAAGAAAGCTTAATTTAATCTTATTTGTTTCAGAATACAATTCATACAGCATGATATATGAGGAGACACAAGGGGATGAAAGAAAAGGAGAAGAAAAGAAAGGGTATTTTTACACAAATAGTTCATCATATTTATTGTTTGTTTTTTTAGCTATATACACAGTTTATATATTAATTATACATATATAATATATAAATTAAGCATAAATTATACCTTTCACCGGTTATTTTTAATTTAAGCAGTTTGATGGCGGCTGTTTGGGTTAATTCTTCACAAGGGGGTCCAGTACTAATGATTGTGATTTGGGCCAAATATATGGTGGCTGTGTTGGATGATCTAGTCGAGGCCCAAGTGTTATTTTAAACACAAATAGCACGGGCTAGCCAGTTTTTTGATTGGTAATTAAAAAATAGCCAGTATTTGCAAAGTCATTAAAAAATAGCCACTGTTCTGCTGCAATATGAAAAGTTCCAACATAATATACTGGAGATTAGTGCACCTGTGTATGAACTTCCAGCATATTATACTGGAACTCCAACATATGGAAAATTTCAGCATAATATACTGGAGATTGAAGCACTTGTGTATGAACTTCCAACATATTATGCTGGAACAATTTCCGGATTTTGAACAGTTTTTTGTTCATATTTATCTTTACATGAAAAGTGGCTAAATTTCAAATACTTTTGAAACTGTGACTATTTTTCAGTTACCACGTGTAAATCTGACTATTTTTGAATTTCACTCTCCAAAAACATGTTGAAAAACAAATTTAGCGGCCCAATTTCTTTAATTTAAGCTAATCCGTTGGTTATTAGCCAAGAATTTGGCCGCCACTAATCGTTTAAGAACTACGAAGTACGAAGTTGTGATTTTCTTTTCGTCGTCCTTAATCAATACTCCAACCTTTTGAAAATATTTGAAAAAAGCATTGGACTTAAGCTTACATGGTTGCAATTCTCAATAACAAATTAGACGGGACCTACTATTTGTTAATTTTCTATTTACTTGGACCAAATTATATGTAACTAGAAATGAAAAATATAATTTTATTCAATCAATTACATCTAGTAGTAGTTCTCCGATTTGTATCTTGTGGTTAAATAATAACAAAGTCTATTCCTTTGTGGGGTGGTGGGGGTGGTCGGGGGTGGTGGTGTACAAATAGGAAACAATGGTACACTTTGGTGCAAGTTGATTTAAAAAGGTTCAAGGCTTTCGATTGTGTTTTTGAATTTCATTAGCTGTGTTTTGACGAAAAAATACAGAGAATTTCCATTTCTGGATATACACACCTTCAAATAAAACATACCATCACATTGCCAATGCAACTAATAGCAGATTGCACAAATCCAAGATTTAAATATTGATAACATCTGGCAGACAAGGCTGAGACTTATTAGAAACACACATAAAGCACAGTATTTAAACGTTACCGTAATTTTTAGCTGTAGTAGGAGCATCTTGAACAAAACCACTACTATAACGATCTTTTATCATTTTAGAAGCCTCTTGAATACCACTATTACGACTCTTAACGGTGATAACGCCCTGACGAATTGATGTGGCCGTAGTAACACATAGGAGCACGACAAACATGGCTACTGTTATATTTTTATCCATAGAATATATTTTGTTTCTGTGCTGAGATATAGTTTTAGCAACAATAGCTCTCAAGGATCGTATCGATTGGTTAAAAGGTCGAAAGAGAGCGTCGTTTGGGTGGGTGGGGTTGATACCTGTTGGTGGATTCAAGAGATTAGTGCATCCATCACATTTGCACTTAATTAATATAGGCAATTAGAGTCCATTTTGGAATTGTTTGTATGTGCCTTTTGCAAGGGACAATCCATTCACTTCTTGACAATCTATGCATCCTTTGTTCGCAATAATAATCTATATACATTTTAAAATAACTTTTAAATAATTTGTCAAACACTTAGTAAAAACAGTGTAGAAACAAAAACAGTAAACAACAGAAACTGGAGAAGAACAGAAACAGTGTAGAATTATTTTCAGGATATAATCGAGCCCACTTAGTTTAAAGTGTGTCCTTAAGGAAATTATTCCCCTCACAGTACTCGAGGTTGATGGAATATCCCCTCCCAGGATAGAACGATCATCTTACCAAAATAGTAGTACTCCAAATTCCAGTAACGGCGAACCACTCAACAGCAGTATATCACATAGAACAAAGAAAAGAGTTTTTTTTTTCCAGAAAGTTAGATTACAGATCAATTCGTATTGAATTCTGGAAAAAATCAAGAATTTATAGCCGTTAAAGGTACTGATTCTGAATGTTTGCAACCATTCCGATCAGTCATCAGGTTGGAGGTACTGATTCTGAATGTTTGCAATCATTCAAATCAGTCACCAGGTTGGGAGGGAAATTCGAAAAATTCGGGAAGAGAGAAAAACGGACCGGGTCGGTCACAAGTCGCGGGTAGCACGCGGGTCAGGGTCGATCCGCGTTGGACGAATTCCTATTTATTAAATAAATAAATACATAAATAACTAATTAAATAATTACGGAAAAGTTTGTCCAAAAAGATAATCAACCAATCGATCTTTGACAAATCCAAATCCAAATCCAAATCCGAAGCCGAAGCCGAAGCCGAAGCCGAAGCCGAAGCCGAAGCCGAGCCGAGCCGAGCGAGCGACGACGACGACGGCACGAGGGGTCCTTGCCTCTTCAACCCTTTTAGCGACTAGAGAAGGTGTAATGTAATATATACACCTCTATTTTTCTTTCTTTTTCCTATGTGAGACAATTGCTTTAACCAAAGCAAAAGGGACGTTTTACATTCCCTTTACTTTTCATCCCATCATTTTCCATTCACCTAAATCGATACACAACAATCCCCCACTTGAATGGGGAATGGACATAATATAAAAGATGCGGGGATGAGTGTGATATACAAGCGAAGATTGACTGCAACTGGATAAGTAGGTTTCCCTTTGAACTTTTCGTAGTGAACTTATATCGGATATACTCGATCAATCGGTAGAATTGATATCTTTGAACCGTCGAACTTTGTTGTATACCTAAACAACATAAGTCACACAATCAACCCTCAACCGTTTATGGTTCTCACGGTTGTGTTCGTTTCAGCCATGAACACTGCCTGGTTTCATGAGTGTATAGAGAACGGGCCTTCAATTGTCATTCTCCTTTAGCGGCTTACACTTAACACTCACATAGGTGATTTCTAAACATGTGGTCCTATAGCCATATTATCTGGTCATATATTACCAGATTTAGATAATCATTAAAAAATCTTAAGGCTTTATTAACTCGTTAACAAGCCATAAAGTTTTATCCTTATTTCTAAACATCGTCTTCATCCGAGAAGGGGTTGAGTTATTTAATAATGTTGAACCGTCAGTCACAACTTTGTTTGATCTCTTTGAACCTAGCTCTTGGGATCTCCAGTCTACTAGGTAGAGTTACCGCCATGATGACTTGTCCTCGGCCTTAACCCCATTCCCATTTATGATCTACTAACTCCCTCTCTAGATAAGCCTTTTGTAAGCGGATCCGCTACGTTATCTCTTGACTTTACATAGTCAATCGTAATAACGCCACTAGAGAGGAGTTGTCTAACGGCATTGTGTTTCCGTCGTATGTGACGAGATTTTCCGTTATACATTACGCTCCCTGCCCTACCTATTGCTGCTTTACTGTTACAATGTATACATATAGGAGCCAAAGGTTTGGGCCAGAATGGAATATCTTCTAGGAAATTCCGGAGCCATTCAGCTTCTTCACCGGCCTTGTTTAAAGCTATCAATTCGGATCTATAGTGGAACGGGCGATGCAAGTCTGTTTGGATGATTTCCAAGATACTGCTCCACTCCCAATTGTGAAAACATATCCACTCGTGGATTTAACTTCATACGATCCAGTGATCCAATTTGTATCACTATATCCTTCAATCACTTCGGGATATTTATTATAATGCAAAGCATAGTCTTGAGTATGTTTCAGATAACCCGAAACTTGTTTCATTTCCATCCAATGAGTGTGATTGGGATTACTTGTGAACCGACTCAGTTTACGAATTTGTTTCTGGCCTCGGCAATAGGACATTTTTCTGTCTTACCAGGAGAATGCTGGGATCCAAACTTAGCTTGTGTACGGCCACTTCCAGCGGGATACCTGTCATATTTGCATGCGACCACGCAAAACAATTAACGTTAAATTTAAGAAATTCAATAAATCCAGACCTTAGTTCGGGGTGCAGTCCTGTCCCCAAGTGAAATTTCCTCTCCAAGAATTTTTCAAATATTGCAACTTGCTCAAGCTCTTCTGTTGTGGATTTTGTTGCGTCCATATCACCTGGTACATGGAAATACCTCTGCGCCTGATAAGATTCTAATGCCTCTTCCCTTAGGTTGACTACGCTTGACTCGGGAGCAAGCGCCGGTTCCTGTAATTACTATGCTGCATGCTCTTTCCCTCGGCTACTGAAGACCTAAATTGCATTCATCTCCCTTGCCGCCGGTTGGTCACCTCTTATTTGTTTAATTCTCCCGAGAGTTGGAAATTTCAGCAATTGGTAATATGTCGATGAAACAGCCTTCATTTCGTGTAACCATGGCCTTCCCAAGATATTATTGTAGCCCATATCACCATCCACCACCTTGAAAAAGGGTCGTTTTCATCACCCCTTCGGCATTCGTGGGCAGCAGGTTCTCTCCTCGGGCCATCACGCTTGCTAGGTTAAAACCCAACGAGGAGTTTTGTGGCCGAAATAATGCTTCCAGTGAGCTTGTCTTTCTCCAATATCCTCCATTGTATAATATCAACCGAACTCCCTGGGTCCACTGGAACACGTTTGATTTTGAACTCTAATACATTTAAAGAGATTACCAATGCGTCGTTATGCGGTATCAACAATCCATCTGCGTCCTCCTCCGTGAAAGTGATGTCATCTTCAGCAATTTCCTGGAGCCTCTTGATGTGGGTTACTGACACCTTTATCTTTTTCACCGCCAAGAGGTAACCCCGTTAATCTCGTTCCCCCCGAAAATCATGTTGAGGCGGGGGATCTTCTCCTTCTTTTGAGGGCTCCATGTTGTCAAGATCGCAGCCGTAATTCGTTTTAGCCTGGTCAGTTAAGAACTCACTGAGATGGCCATGTTTCAGTAGTGTCGCCACCTCTTCGCGCAGATGCCGGCACTCCCTATTCCGGTGACCATTCGTCTCGTGGTATTTGAACCACAAATTAGGATCTCTCTTGATAGGATCAAATCTCATTGGCTTCGGGAACCGTGCTTCTTTAATGTTCATCATAGCCGACACCAGCTTTACTACACTGATGTTGAAGTTATATTCTGGAAGTCTTTGGTAGGAAGAATCCCAAGAACCTGACGTTTCCTTGTCCTGTAATGACCTGTTGTTTTGACAGCAATCAGTTCTTCTATCGTAGCGAACCTATCCACCAATCCAAAACCTCTGCCACGTCCTTCGACCCATTCATAGGGCAAAAAATGGTTCCTTGAAGACTGTCGATCTGTGTCAAAATCATCTTTTGATTTCTCTTTATTCTTCTCCCGGTCCCAACCCTTAACCGACGCTGGGAAACTGAGCCGATCATCCTCTATCCTTATCTTTGACTCGTACCAATTGTGCACATTCACCCAAGTTGTCTCTTGGAACTCGAGCAAGCTTTATTTAAACTTCAGGGAAGCATCGAAACTTCTCAGATTCAAACCCTTGGTGAATGATTCAGCCGCCCATTCATCCAGAACGGCCGTAGCAACATGATTTCTTTCTGGAATCGGATTACAAACTCTCGCAGTAACTCATACTCTCCTTGTGCAATCTTGAATATATCGGCCTTTCGGGTCTCTACCTTTCTGGCCCCGGCATGGGCCAATGAAAGAATCTGCGAGCATCTCGAAGGAGTCTATGGAAGGCTCGGTTAAAAGCGAATACCACGTCAAGGCTCCCTTCGCGAGATTCTCTCCGAATTTCTTCAGCAAAATTGACTCAATTTCATGGGGAGCTAAATCGTTTCCCTTCACTGCCGTTGTATAGGTGGTGATATGCTCCTGAGGATCTGAAGTCCCATCATATTTCAGCATGTTTGGCATTTAAATCGCTTCGGGATCAATTCTGGTGTGGCGCTTGGTTTGTACAGCAATTGAGTGTACTTCTTTGAGTCCGGCCCTTTTAGCACTGGTGGTGCATATGGAATCTGGTCAATGTGGGCGTTCACTTCCCTCATAAACCGTATGAGTTCGTTTTTGAAGGGATTGCTCTCGCTGTTGTGAACGGATCCGCTTCCCCGGCCCCATCAAAGCCGACCACGCCCCTCGAGGTGTTTTTGTCGACCCTCTGCGTAGTTTGATTTGCGGGAGCATCGAGAGGAACCAGACCTCGTCCATTTGCGTTATTGAAAGCACCCGATAATGCCTATTTCAGCTCTGTCATAACCTTATCTTGTCCTGTGACATGGCCTAAAATGGCCTCTTGTTTCTCCTGCAAGACCCTTACCGCTTCGACGACGTGCTCTTTTTCAGTATCATCAGGATTCGCCTCTCGAACATGTCGCAGGTACCGCCTGTCGTGGAACGGTGTGGCCTCGTTCCCCTTACTGCGGATATCACTGATCGAATCCTCGTGCTGAGGCTGATTTCCTAGGGCCCCAGGGTTATGTGTGTTATTAACACCATTATCTACCATTTTCTATGATTTTTTGCTAAGAACAAATAATCAAACGTGTTAGTAAAAGAGAGCATGTACCAACTTAATTACACAACTGTCTAAGCCCCAAGGTGGGCACTAAACTGTTTGCTCGTAAAAAGGTACAATTGAATTTATACGTGATTTATATACAAGTGAATTAATTTTGATACTAAGATAGTAGATGAATTAGACAAAAATGTAATACTTAGCCTTGAAATGAAAATAAAACAATAGAAATATCAATTCCGCGAACAGGGCTTCCCGGGACAATAGCAACGATATCAGTAAACAAAAAAGATAAAATTATATTAAGATTTGAACAGAGTGTAGCAAGTTTTTGCCAGAAAATTCATGTCATCTTTAATGATAATAGAGTTCATTATTTATAGCTGTATCTAGGAAACAAGGTCGTAGGATGAAGCCCTTCTTTAATGTCAATTATGAGGGCCGAAGAATGTGTAATGACAGGCAGTGAATGTCATATTCCTTGTAGCGGGTCGTGTATTTGATGCTGTAGAATATTCCTCGCTAAATGCTACCGAGTGGCAAGCATTTATTTCATCTTTATGAGTATCATTTTCTCAGGATCGTTGCCTTCGGATTCAACTATCTTCGGTCTTTGATTCCACGTGTCACTTCCTCGTGCGATCATTTAGTATGAACATAGTTTACCCTATACACTATTATATGGAGATTTAAATGTCTGATCATAGTAGTAGTAACTGGCATAGAAGAAGAAGAAACTTTAGTCCATGCTACCCGTCTAGACTTGGACTGATCGTATATTTTGGTAGGGATATAATGGATATGCCCTAGATCCGATCTCATAAATGATGATTTGAACATATTTTGTGAATGTTTGATATAAAAATATATAGCATTTGATATTCGTTTATCATAGTTATTATTAATTAATTGATTAATTTAATAAGGTCCTTGATTAAATTTTGAGATTTGTCATCGCGATGGAGATCATGATAATGAGATTAAAGTCTCTTACAATTTAATCTAAATTTTTTCTTGATCGTAGGATTATTAGTTTGGATCGGTTAGATCAATATTTATATGATCGTCTTTATGGATAAAGATTAGTTGATCTCATTAACTAAATCACATAAATAGATGATGCATATAGAGATATGATCATTGAATCGACTCATTGGATAATTCCTAATGGTTAGAATTACTATAAACTGTCAGTAGGATATTCTCTTGAAGAATGTGATGTAAGAGCTACCTTTGACCTGAGATCATCATAGTAATTGACAAGTTAGTTATTGTGCTTTGATACTAGACACCTATGGCCCTAGGGTGATAGTTGAAAGGATATTGGGTATGATTACATGCTTGTAGAATTAATGATTGATCAAGATGGAATCTGTCAACTCTTGGTAATGAGTTTAAGCTCCATGTTGTCATGAATTATAAACGACCAAACTAAGACCTTGGCCAGGGCAATTGAATGAAAGAAGAAAAGAGTTTCTTAGGTCATTCAATGGTCGATTATATTTGACATGAACACATAGTTGGTCGCCTATTAGGATTTGATAGTTGAACCATATCCTAGGGTGACCCAGAGCTATAAGGACAGAAGGAATTACTACATTATTCTTCTACTGGTTCTTGAGAGTAAATTGTATACTTCATTCTATCTGGTCGTTAAGGAGTGTTGCTAGACGCCACCCTTGATTAGTATATTGATACGATCAATTTACTACCGGTTTAGTATTGAACCTATGGGGTCGCACACTAACGAGTGTTTTGATTTTTGCTAAAGGATTAATTATTTTATTATTTGATAATTTAATTAAAGAATTTAATTAGTCAAATAAATTGTATTTCTTGGTTGATATATATATATATATAGAGTTGATATTTTTATATATAGGATATATATAAATATTATTAAAAACTTAGCCATGAAATCCAATTTAGAATTGGATTTGCAAAGTCTATAAAGTTTCGGCAGTCACGTTACCAGGTAAATGGGAATTCCGATTTTTCCTTAGAAAATTCCATAAAGTTTAATTTTAGAATTAAACTTTTACCCTAAGTAAATCATTACGGTTATAGAGAAAATTTATCGCAATCAAGTCTTGAGAAGAAAAATCACTTTATGATAGTGAGAATACAATACAAAGCCAAGAGAGAAAATACAATTACAAGAAAAGTGTTTCTTGTTCTTCTACTTTTGAGTTGAGATTTTTGAGAAAAATTTCAACATAAGATTTTTATTCAATTTGTTTGCCGGTTTCATTGATCAAAGAGTTGATAGCAAGGATCAGTCTCGGTGTGGATACACATAGAGTTTTCGCACGATCGAAATTTTTTTGAAACGAGACTCTTCACAAGGTACGTCTTAAATCCGATCTTTGACATGTAAATAAATTTTAAACACGAAAAGATCTTTCTAGGATTGTTACTGTATTCCGATGCGTGTTATGAACATCTATATACAATCCTTCATATTTATGAGCGGATCATTTTGTCCTAGCACAAGCTAGCCTATAAATAAAAAGTTTGAGTCAATTTGGACGGCATTTGTGACTGAAATTGACACATAAAAAACTCCTTAGTAGATGTCAAATTTATTACAAATGCAAATTAAATTGGATACAGCGGATAGAAAATAAGGCAACGAGCCTTCCTTCTAACCTTGTAGAATACAATTATATCTCCTGAGTAATATGAACCATAAGCATACAAAATACGAATAACACTGAAGAAAACATTAATTAAGTGGAAATTTTCGAAATAGTGGAGGAAAAAAGAAAACCAAATGGCTTATGCGCATTGGAAGTTCTTGGGTGCATACTTTCCGCAGTTGTTGAGCAACAAGCTAAGGGAAAGAGGGACATTAAGGTTAATTCCCAACACATTGGCTTTAATAGCAGTGCAAAGACAAACAGCAGCATCAACATCAGCAAGTCCTTGAATTAGAGAGCAGCATTCAGTTTTGGCTGGGCTACTTCCAATCACAAGGTGCAGCAAGTCATTCAACAAGTTTACACACACTTTTAGCTTAAGTGTGTCCTTTGGGCACTTACCCTTAGATGATGGGGTTGATGGGGTAGAGGGTGTAGGGGTAGGCTTGGGGTGGGGCTTGGGG
>MCJB01035723.1:30848-56386 GCA_002018475.1 Nicotiana obtusifolia | reverse complement strand
CTTGGGGTGGGGCTTGGAGTGTGGGGGTGGTGGGCATGGGACATCAGTGGAACTAACCATAGTGAAAAAGAGAATGTTCAAAGTGAGGAGAAGGGCAATGGAGGATATAGCAAACTTAGCCATTTTTTCAGTGTTAATTAGCACTCTCAACTATTGAATATGGCTAATGAAGTGAAAATGCTGTTTCTTGGTGTTTGGAAATGATAAAATGAGTGGGTATTTATAAATGGAAATATCCTGAATATATTTGCATTTATTACTTCAATTATGTGATACTAATGAAGAAAATAGAGAGAGGCTCATGTGAATAGAGAATATCTACAAAAAGCTGGCAAATGCAACTTGAGATGCTACTATTATTGGATTATAAACTTGTAGTTATGTGGATTTCATTAGTTGTCTTCTATTATCTTTTTGCTCAAAGATAAATTATTCATCCTTATTTTCACATGGGACTTAGATTATTCTCCTTAATTAATTATCTGAACATTGATCCTGAACATGCTGGAGCTGGACCTGTGCCAAGACTTGGATCCCATCAAGATTAATTCTTTTGTTCAGTTTGGACTTTGGAAGCTAGTAGTAAGAAGCTGTCTGGCAGGGCCGTACCTAGCCTTCTAATACCGAGTTCAACTGCCCATAACTTTTGACGCGGTGCATGACTTCATGTGCAAAAATCTACTAAAATTATAACAAATAGTATATATGAACCCGTAATTTTAAAAAATACAATGAGTCAACGATAAAAATTTTCAAGGTTAAACCTATAGAATTTGAATCTTGGATTCGCCTTTGATTCTAGTGTAAATGTAACAAACGAAGACATTGCAGAATTTACGCCTTAGGCTGAGGTTTGTACACTACCAAGAAGTTTCTTCCTTTGTACTGTATTATTGACATTGATAGGCTACTGTTCTTCTTAATCTGACAAAAGAAAAGAGATTACGCCCTAAATCCTGGATAGCCAAGACTTCCATACAAGCTTTTGCTCATTCTTAGCATATACTGTTATACGTACGTACGACAGACATTAACATTTTGACGTTAATTAAAAAAAGATGATCAGATAAAAATCATTTCCTATTCTTTGGTGTCAAGTTCTAGTTCCAGAGGAGAAGAAAAAAGAAAAAGAAATATTGCGGTTGATTTGTTTAGTTAAGCATCTTTCCAGCAATAGTTGATTTGTGAGTTTAACTAATTTACACGGGCAGTGCAAAGAAGTTTTACACGAGTTAGTGGTTACTAAAAAGTTAATTAAAACAACTTTTCATACTAAGCATAAAGAGATAACTCGAAAGACACGATAAATGACATATTAAAGGAAGTAACAACTAAATTACACCCATAGTAAAAAATCTTATAATGTCAATTTATATAATCTAAATTTGTCTCACCGTTACAACATATATTCTGATAGATGATATGTTAATAGGAAACTCACCTAACACTAAAAGACAAGTAAGAGCATGGATATAATATATTGTGGAGAATGACACGTCGAAATAATTAACGATGAAGTCGAGATTAAAAAAATGATTTCGCGGATTAGTGAGGTGCTAATTCAATAATCAACCCTAATGACGCGTTAATCAGAAAAGAAATTCTTATGATCGTGTGTTTTAACTCTATATATTCGAAGGTCCAGATTCAAGAGGCAATATATATATATATATATAAAATACTACATTTATTCTTTTTCGGAGTAATTAAATGAGTAGTGATGAATGTTTAATAAAATTACTTTTCCAAACTTTGTCAGTGGTAAGTAAGTGATAAAAGCGTACCTTATGACGTGTGGAAATTAGCCGAACGCCGGATAGATCCTTAGCATACAAGTGAAAAGAATAGAAGAGCAGGTTTGCACCATCATATTAAAACAATAATATCGTTGAAATAAGAAAGAAGACGAAATTTTTAATTGCTAATGTAAATAATGTAATGTTAAAGGAATATAATTAAGTAGGGGAAGGAACATATATAGTCAAGTGAATAAAGGCAGTGAATTGTGAGTCACCATTCGTGGGTTTAATCCATCATCCGGAGTAAGAAAATTCGTAAAATCTTTTCTATCATTAATCTTGGGCTGGTGATCAGAAGCTCCCCATCAAAAGTGATTATGATTTTGGCTAAATTAGAGGCATTCAATCTCAAGGAGTCGGCGGTGTAGTTTCTTCTCAAAGCTCAAGCTTAGTTTAGCAAGCCTGCTAGGATATCTAGATATTCCTCTATTCCAAGAGTCAAAGGCTCATTCAAGATAAGATCAGTAGTACTATACTATAACTATCAGGGGCGCATGTAAAGTTTTTTTTTAAGCGGTGTTGTATTTTAAATAATAAAAGTAAGCGTTATTTAATATTATTTTCCTACAAGTTGAAAGCTTTGACCTAATGGTTTAGTTAAATATTATTACAAAGGAATGTATAGGTTCAATTTTTCTTGGCCTCAAATTTTTAATAAAAATGCTCACTCAAAGATGTTCAAAAAATAGAGTATCTAGGTCCAGCCTCGAACCTACTACTTTTACAGACCCAAATATGAGCTTCACAAGTGGGTCAAAGAATACTCTTTGCTAGGAAGCGATGTCATTACTACGTATTATCTTGTTTTTGCAGAATATTAGTAGAAATATTTAGTATATTTTTTGGTGAAGCGGTGTCGGATGACACGTGGTTGATAAAGAAGGATTGGTTTTTTAGCAATATATCGTCAAATATTTAATATGATTTCACAAGATCTAGTTTCGTTCAAGTAATGGATTCAAGCTTTCATTTATTTGTGTCCGCCCCTGAAAATTATGAGTCTTATATCTTATTCGCGAAAATTTCTTTTCTCATATCATGTGTCTAGGAGTAAGGACTACTCGGGGCGGGCTAGCTCTTCGCCTATGAATTTGAACCAATTCGATAGTTTTGGTCCAAACTTTATATTTGTCTGAAAAATCTATCGAATATGTATAATTTATTAATTAAGAAATTAATAATTTAAAAAAATTAAAATTTTGAATCCATAAGCTTCAAAACTTAATTCTGCCTCGAAGACAGCAAACAAACGGTAAACAACTTGGTTTTGGAAGAATGACACCAAAAGTTAGAGGAGCTGGTCGAGCCATTGAAGCTACGCATAGTGCAATGGTGATACATTTCCATCGTGCATTTGCTCCTTCGTTTAGGGTATACAAAATTCAAACCTAAAAAAATATCTCATTAGGGTTCACCACTTCAAGTCAATGCGTTCATTCCGTTTTATTGGAAAAACGAATCTAAAGTACGTGGTTTCAAGAATTCACGTGTTTGTGCAACTAGTTGAATAAAAGACAATAGTCCAAAATGTCACCATTTTTATTTTCTGTCAAGGAGATAGTGTGGCCTACTTAGGTTTTCATCAATACTAGCGAAGTCAATATTAGAAAGCACAATCATATCCTTTGGTCAAAATGTAAATATAGACATTAGTGATTCAGATTCTCAGTTTTCTTTTTAGCACTATAATATGTGTGGTATTGATAAATCGTGGCTCGTGGCCAGTCTATAGAAATCCTAAAAATCACCGCAAATATTGACAATTTATCGTCAAAGTTATGATTGGATATTTTCGTTAACTTTTTATTTAGCAATCCATAATCAAAGGAATAGTTATTTTTGATACTTGTAGTTGTTCATATTCAAAGTAAACAATAGATTCTGGTATTTTGAGTCACGGGTTTGAAAATTATGGCCTGAACTCTTATTTTGTAGCTTGGATTTTGAAAATTTAATAAAACCAAGTTGATGCACTATGCTATTTGTTTGTTGTTTTTATGCATAAGATGCGAAGTATAGGTGCCTAGAAGTTCAACGAAGGTGACAGGACAGCTCCTTCTTGTTTATTCATTTGTACTTTAATTTCTGTCTTGACAGGATTTCGAAGATGCCACAAGTATGGTTATGACATCAAAGTTGGGTAGATACCAATAAGTGGCGAAGTTAAAA
This sequence comes from Nicotiana obtusifolia, assembly GCA_002018475.1. Lineage (NCBI taxonomy): Eukaryota > Viridiplantae > Streptophyta > Magnoliopsida > Solanales > Solanaceae > Nicotiana > Nicotiana obtusifolia. The sequence continues at coordinate 52,418 of MCJB01035723.1, read as the reverse complement.
ATTTTATTTAGGATATTCAAATTTAAAATAAATAAAAAATATTTCAGATAAAAAATATTCAATTTATGTTATATATTATTAAAATCTAACATTTTACGTATACATACAATATAACCTTCGCCCCTATGCGCCAATAATCCATGAGTTAAGCGGAAAGGGATACTTACAACGTGTTGCGAGAAAAATGGAAACGGTAAATAGAAAAATAAAAGAAATACTGAAAGAAAAGAGAAGTGAAAATAGCAGTAAAGAATATTATTCAACAGAAAATCTTCCAAGTTTTAGTGAGTATCAAGGATCATAAAATGCAGCACGTAGTTCATCAAAGAATAAGGTACTATACCATATATTGTATTTCTAAGCTCCTGCTGAAATTGAAATTAAGAGCCCGTTTGGCCATTAAAAAAATCCACCTTTTTCCAAAAATATTGATCTTTTTTTTGAATCAGTGTTTTGCCATGAAAATTTTAAATTTTACTTGAAGATGAATTTTAGTATTTTTCAAGGGTCTATCAGAAACAGACGGGTAGAGGTAAGGTCTGCGTACACACTACCCTCCTCAGACCCTACATGTGAGATTTTACTCGTTGTTGTTGTTATTTAAAAACTTCAAAAAGCTGATTTTCAAAATTTTTACATCAAATCACTCACAAAATTCTAAAACGGCTCCAAATTGTATTCATGTCCAAACACAATTTTAATTTTTAAAAATTATTTTCACTTAAAAAATATCCACTATTTTTTTTTTGCAATTTCACCATTCTTATGTCCAAACGCCCACTAAGTCATGTAAAAGAAAAAGTAATTGTTCTCTTCTAATGAGGACCCACGAGGCCACGATCACTGGATGTTCCTTTCTGATTAGCACGTTATTATTTATTAAGGTTGATTGTTGAATTAACACATTATTAATCCGTTAAAGCACTTTTGTATCACGGCTTAATCTTCATTGTTTCCGCGTGTCATTCTCTACGGTGTAATATATTGTCCTGCTGTGGAAGCGATTACTTTGTTGTTTTGGTAAGTAACTTGCTGTTGTCAAATCAATATAGCATGCGGTAACGATTTAAAAAAAAAAAAAAAAATTAACTGTAGCTTAATGATGTTTATACGCACCAATTGCAATATTGCCTTTTTTCTCGTTTTCGAGCGAGAACTTGAAACCAATTAGCTGAGAATATATTTTAGTAATGTTAATATATAATTTTTTACTGTACTATTTTTTAGGAGTCTTTTAACTGTATTAGAAATCATGAGCGAAGCTACATTCACTTAAGAGTGGTTAATTGATCACCCTTTATCGAAAAATCATATTGTATATATAAGTAAAATGTTATGTTTTAGAGATATATAACATATATTGAAAATCTTTTGTTGGATTTTTATTTCGTTCAATTTTGAACACCCTTAGAGAAAAATTCCTGATTTCACCACCGTTAGAAATGCTAATGTCAATATAAAATATAGAGACTTTCTCGTATTTTCCACAATCGACCGTAACTTATTTGGTATGAGGCGTCACTATAATTGCTGCCAGATTAAGAAAAATTAAATAGTAGCAAATCAGTATCAATAGCAAAATGTAAATGAAGAAACTTCTGGGTAGTGTACAAATCCTAAAAACGCTTAGGCTGGATAGCTACTAGTTTCCAAGACGAACAAAAATATTGATGTTGATGGGATCCAGATCTTGGCACAGGTCAAGCATGTTGAAGAACAATGTTCAAATAATTAAATTAGAGGCGGAGTTAAGATTTGAATCTTATGAGTTGCGGATTATAATTATTTTAAGTTACTAGATTTTAAATTAATAATTTGTACATATTCGTTGAATTTCTTAATACAAATACAGGGTTTAAACAAAAGTTACTGAGTTCGACTGAATCCGCAAACAATATAGTGGCTCCGCCCGACAAAATAATAATATAAGTCCCATGTGAAAATAAGGATGGATAATTTATCTTTGAGCAAAAAGATAATAGAAGACAACTAATGAAATCCGCATAACTACAAGTTTATAATCCAATAATAGTCCTTTCTCAAGTTGCATTTGCCAGCTTGTCTTGATATTTCTCTAAATTTTCGCTGCAATGTGGCCACATGGGACTCTCTCAATTTTCTTCATTAATTCCGAAAATAGAAAATTAAAAGAAAAATATAATCAAAATTTCTACCTATAAATACTCACCCGTTTTCATCATTTCCAAACACCAAGCAAACAGCATTTCACTACACTAGTCACATTCAATCAATAGTTGAGAGCGCTAATTAACACTGAAAAATGGCTAAGTTCGCTGCATCTTCCATTGCCCTTGTTCTCACTTTGAACATTCTCTTTTTCACTATGGTTAGTTCCACTGATGTCCCATGCCCACCACCCCCACACTCCAAGCCCCACCCCAAGCCTACCCCTACCCCCTCTACCCCATCAACCCCATCATCAAATGGTAAGTGCCCAAAGGACACACTTAAGCTAAAAGTGTGTGCAAACTTATTGAATGACTTGCTGCACCTTGTCATTGGAAGTAGCCCAGCCAAAACTGAATGCTGCTCTCTAATTCAAGGACTTGCTGATGTTGATGCTGCTGTTTGTCTTTGCACTGCTATTAAAGCCAATGTGTTGGGAATTAACCTTAATGTCCCTCTTTCCCTTAGCTTGTTGCTCAACAACTGCGGAAAGTATGCACCCAAGAACTTCCAATGCGCATAAGCCAATTTAGTGTTTCTGTTTTTCTAGTTCCGAAATATGTATTTGGAAAATTTTCGCTTCTTTTTTCTATTTGCGTGCTTAAGATTATTGTTTATTTTCTGAGAAAATAATTTTTCCCCGATGGTTAGGAAAGAAGACACCGTGGCCCTTGCATTCTTTTCGTTGTATTCCAGTTTTATTAGTAATAAGATGATATGATATCTTCGGAAATAGGCTGACACAAAAAAAATTTCTCATTTGTAAGCTGATTTTTCCATGCTACTTATCATAAGGCGCAATACTGCTCATTTTGGCATATATAGTTACGGCGGTCGAAGGAAAGAAAGTAAATTAAATGATAAAGCACAGAGATCAGGAAAACCTAAAAAATGAAGAAAAAACTGAAGCACTCAAAGGCGGAGCCATGAATTTGAAATTTATGGATTTTAAATTTGCCATCGAAATTCATAATTCGTTTTAATTATTTGGTCTATAATTAAATATTTATACTAATGAATTTTCTAATACAAATACAAATATAAAGTTTTTAAAAAAATTTAAAATTATTGAATTGTTCGAACATGTACCTAATACTATGCAAGTATGCAGCTCCGTCCTTGCCGAGGCATGCATGGAGGGCTCATAAACTATATCTAATTAAAGCCATGGCTGTGTTTCAGCTTCTAAATTTGGGAATAATCTTTTAAGAGAAGATAAAAATAAATGTTGTGACTTCCTCTTTTTGTTTCTAAGGTGACAATTAACTAAGATATAAAAGGCGCTAATTTTCTTCACGATATTCATTTCGTTAGACGCAATTAAGTGATTATGTGAATATGTGATATCATATCCTTAGTATTGTGTTCCTAGTCAATTTTATTAAGAAAAAATGTATTCTCCAATATTGTGGTCCATTTAGCACGAACATTGTATATTCTCATGAAATTATGTAACATTTCTTTTTCAATTGAAGCTATTCAATCAATTTATTTAGAAGCTTTTCATCTGTCTTTCTTCAGTAAGTTAATTTCGTATTTTTTGCTTATGATTGTATCCGAATTTCGTATAAAGATTCATAATATCACGTATTTGATATTTGGAAATAGGCTGACAAATCAGATTCTCATTTAAAAGCTGATCTTTATACATGATATTTTTAGCCTATTTGGTCGGTCGACCAAAAACTAATTACAGTCACTCGACAACTATAAAAAAAAAAATTATTCACAGATTGGATATTCATTTAGGGGTGACTATATTGTGTAAAATTCTCTTTAAAATAGAAATCCCAATTACAGATTTGTATTTTTCTGTCCCCATGCATCTTGTACGAACCAAGAATCGTCTAGAGAAAGAAAAATCAAAAGTTGATCGAGAAGCTTCATGCAGCAACTCTAGCTGCTAGCTTCTTTATTCAATTCAGCAGTTGCGTCTGTTGTCAAAAATTAGTTAGTTTTCTCAACCAGTTCCGTTTTATATATCTAGAAAACGTTCGATTTAATTTTCATCAGTTCTAGAGTTATCTTATTGTACATTTTTAATTACTGTACTGTGTTCTGATAGATATCTTGCGCTAAGTAAAAATAAGGAAAGGAAAGAAGATACGTTCAAAGTAACATTTCTCTGTGGTGGGAATGGCCAGATGACTGGTGGAAAGCATTAGACTGCAATACTAAGAGCTCGTTTGGCCATGAGAAACTTTTCACCTTTTTCGAATTTTTTTTTTTTTTTTTTGAAATTAGTGTTTGACCATAAATTTTTTAATTTTCACTTTAAGAAGAAATTTGAAATTTTTCGAAACTTTGAAAAACTCTAAAAATCTGTGTTTTAAATTTTCACTCAGATTACTCATAAAAATTTTAAAAAAAAAACCAAAATTATATTCATGTCCAAACACAACTCTAATTTTCAAATACCACTTTCACTTAAAAATTCACTTTTCGGAATTTTACAATTCTTATGTCCAAACGCCCACTAAGGAAGTTCTAGCTTTAAGTTATTGAGATATATTAATTATATGTAAGCTTGGTTTAGCTGTTAGTTTGAGTAGTCAATTCATTGAGTTAGTGTTAGTTATATTAATTGAGCTAGTATTAGAAATAGTGGAAGTCTCACGTGTGTAGTATATATGTATTCATTTGACAGTTAATACATCTCGGTTAGTTCATTTCTCACATAAAAGATTCTCTCACTCTTCTCTCTCTTCGAGAACCTTCTAGGGTTCCACCATTGGAGCCCAAGCTCGAGCTCTGCTAATTCTTCACTTCTCCGTCTTTACATGGTATTAGAGCGCAATAGCCACCTCAATATTGTCCTCGATTTCTCTTTTAATTGAGTTCTAAAGCTGAAATCACAGTCTCAAGTTTTGCCCCAAATTTCTCGATGTATCATTTTCTTCTCTTTTTTCGTTTCATTTTTCAGTAAATTGACACTACTTTTCAAGGCTATCCTTGATCCAAACAATGAATCTGGAGTTGAATCCAATAACTCAACTCCTGTTGCCGATGTCGACTCCGAAATTAATTTGAGTTGCCCTTTCTATATGCACCCATCGAATAATCTAGGTGCGATGCTAGTGACAGCTCCGTTCAATGGCATCGGATATAGATCCTGGAGGAGAAGTGTTCTTAGAGCTCTTTCAGTCAAAAATAAAATAGGTTTTATTATTGGAGAGTACAAACGCCCAGACCTAGATTCCCCACAATTCCGTCAGTGGAAAAGGTGTGATGATATAGTAACCTCATGGATCCTGAATTCTCTGTGCAAAGACATTGCTAATAGTGTCGAATATGCAAGTAATGCTTTTGAGTTGTGGACAAAGATAGAGGATAGGTACGACCAGACCGACGCCACCAAATTGAATCAAATCCAAAAGGAAATCGATGATTTAACTCAAGGAGTCCTTGATATTACTGGATACTACACAAAAATAAAGAAATTTTGGGAGGAATTGAACATGATAAATGCCAAGTTGTAGTGTAGATTCCAATGCACCTCTACGGCTAAGGAGAATGTGCACAAAGCTGAGCAAGACAGAAGACTTATCCGACTTCTCATGGGATTGAACGAGGTGTACACCACGGTATGCAGCAGTATACTCATGATGAATCCCTTATCTTCTATGGCACAAGCCTTTTCTTTGCTCATTCAGGAGGAAAGGCAAAGAGAAGTGAAACCTCACAATCAGCTCGTCATGGAATTTGTCTCTTTGAATGCTAAAGCCTCTACACACAATAGTTTAAACAGGCCACCTATGCACAATAACTTCAGAACCAATTACTCTCAAAATAGTTATTCCTCCACTAGCAGACCTCGTCCTTTTTGTGATCACTGCAAGTGTGCCGGTCATACCAAAGACAAATGTTTCAAACTCCACGGCTATCCACAGGACTTCAATCACAATCCCAAGTACAATAAAGGTAAAATAACTGCGGCTAATGTACACAGTACTCCAATTGATGCATTCCTTGTGAATATTAAGGAAATACAGTCCCAAAGCAGCGGCTCCAATGTAGGTCTCACTAGAGAACAATATGGGCAACTGGTGACTTTACTCCAGCACTTTCAAGCTGGTTCTGCTGGAGATAACTCAGATAACAACATCACTAGTGGAGCTATGAATTTTGCAGGTATTCTTGCTTGCTCTGTATCTGTTCTCTCTGTTGATTTTGGATTACTGTCATGTAAATGCTTTAAGTCGAGGGCTGATATTTGGATTCTGGATTCTGGGGCTTCTAATCATATGACCTTCAACATATCCTTGCTCATTCACATTAAAACCTTAGTGATCCTATGTTAATTACTTTACCAAAAGGCTATAGAGTCAAAGTCACAGAAATTGGAACAGTTACTCTTGCACCAAACATTACTCTGCACAGAGTTCTTTATGTTCCATCCTTCAAATACAATCTTATTTTAATACATTCTTTAGCTTCTCAATTTAAAAGTTTGATTGTCTTTTCTGACTTCCTATGTCTACTGCAGGCCCCTTCAATGAAGACGCCTCTGGAGATTGGTAAGGTAAAGGATGGCTTATACCTCCTATGTTCAAGCTGTTTGAAGAATTCCTGCTCCACTTCACTTGTCCCCTTATTTTTTTCAGATTCTGTTTTGTCTAAAACCTCTCATGTAAATAGATTGCACTGTCAACATTCTGATTCACTTGTAAATGTTTCCACTTGCAATTCACAATCACTTTTAAATAACTCCATTGGTAATAAGACTCAGTGCTTTCCATCATATTCTTTCTTGTCTGATATGAATCAAACTGACTTATTGTGGCATTACAGATTGGGACATGTACCTTTTTGTCAAAATGAGGGAAATATCCTCTATTCCTATTTAGTTCTCAACCAAAAAAACCTTTCCTCTAGTTTATTTGTCCCATGTCTTGGCAACTTAGACTTGCATTCCCCCACAAAACCAGCACCACAACCTCTGTCTTTGAACTCCTTCATGCAGACCTCTAGGGACCTTACCATGTTGCCACCCATGACAACTATAAATATTATCTCACCTTAGTGGATAACCATAGTAGGGCCACCTGGACCCACCTCTTGAGTAATAAGAGCAATACATTGCAAGTCTCAAAGGGTTCATATCCTTAGTTGAAACTCACTTCAAAATAAGTGTAAAGTACCTCAGATCAGACAATGGTTCGGAATTTATAAATATAGAAGTCTCATCCTTTTTTCAGTCGAAAGGAATTATTCATCAAATAACATGCCCCTACAATCCTCAACAAAATAGGGTAGTAGAAAGAAAACATAGGTACCTTTTGGAAACTGCCACAGCACTCCTTTTTCAGTCCAAGTTACCCTTGCAGTATTGGGGGGTATTGGCTGCAACTCATATTATAAATAGACTCCTCACCACTTATCTGAAGAATAAATGTCCAATTGAAGTCCTCTATAACAAAAGACCAACCTATTCCCACTTGAGAAGTCTTGGATGCGTATGTTTTCCCACTACACCCAAGATTCATAGAGATAAATTTGAACCTAGGACCACTCATCATGTCTTTGTGGGATATCCTTATGAGACCAAAGGATATAAAGTTTTCAATTTTTCCACTAAGAAGATTCATGTCCCCAAGGATGTAACCTTTTATGAGCACATCTTTCCCTTTGCTATCTTACCTGATTCCTTCCTCTCATTTTCCCTTAGTGCTTGAGTCTGTTCCTCCTAAGTGGAGTTGCCACTTACTGAGGCACATTATAATCCTCATCCATCTGAACCACCAACAGGTACTGATGATATCTCAATTATAGTCTCATCGGTAAACAGTTCAGTTGTACACTCTCCCAGTCACTCCTCACAATTGCAGTCCCATGTTATTCCTTCACCACCTCTAACTCAGACCAATCAGGTACCTAGAAGGTTTACTAGAGAGTATCACTTACATGTGCATTTGAAAGATTATGTCTTTTCCATGCCTAACTTACACCCCGATACACATTCTATATATGTTTCATCCTATCCTGTCACCACATCCACTTCAGATTCCTTTTTCTCTCTTAATGCTCTTTTCTCCAAACGTCATCATCATGTTTCCTTCAACTCCTTAGTTCCTGATAGTCAGCACCTTGTGCAAAGTATTTTCCATGACAGTGAGCCAAATCTTATAAGGAAGTAGCTTTGGATCCTGCTTGGCAAGTAGCCATAACACTAGAGTTTGAAGCACTCCATGCAATCACACTTGTGACTTAGTTCCTTTGCCTATAGGGAAGAAGACAATAGGTTGTCGATGGGTGTATAAAATCAAACACAAAGCTGATGGTAGTATTGAGAGATTCAAGGCCAGGTTGGTGGTAAAAGGGTATACCCAGCAGGCTGGTGTTGATTATATTGAGACATTTTCACCAGTTGTGAAAATGACCACCATCAGGGCACTCATAGCAACTGCAGTAAAGAAACATTGGAGAATTTTTCAACTTGATGTAAATAATGCCTTCCTTCATGGGGATCTCCACGAGGAAGTGTACATGGATTTACCTCCTGGCCTATTGGTTGATGCACCTGGACTATGCTCAATTTAGAATCAAGGACTTCGGCAGACTGCACTATTTCCTAGGTTTGGAAGTTCTCTATAGGGATGATGGTTCCATAATCTCCCAAAGGAAGTTTGCACTTGATCTACTGAAGGAGTATGAGTGCCTCCATTGTAGTGCTTTCAATTCACCATTGGATCCTACTGTTAAACTCAAAGCCAAGGAAGATGTGCCCCTAACAGATCCTTCTCTCTACAGGGCCCTGATAGGCAAACTAAACTTCCTCACAAATACAAGACTGGATATTGCATACAATGTGCAACACCTTAGTCAATTCATGCAAGATCCCAGAGAACCTCACTTGAAAGTTGCATATCATTTGCTTAGATATTTGAAGACTGATCCTACCCTTGGGATCTTCATGTCTGCCAATTCTGATTGTACTGTCAGAGGGTATTGTGATTCTGACTGGGAAGCTTGTCCAGACTCTAGGAAGTCTGTTAGTGGATATTTGGTACTTCTTGGTGATGGTCCAATCAGTTGGAAGTCTGAGAAACAAATCACCATATCCCTATCCTCTGCTGAAGTAGAGTATAGAGCCTTGAGAAATGTAGTTGGTGAACTTGCTTGGTTGTGCAGATTATTTGATGAGCTGACAGTTCCTTTCCCTAAGCCTGTCCCAGTGTTCTGTGACAGCAAATCTACCCCTGCACATAGCTAGAAATCATGTTTTTCACGAACGAACCAAACATATTGAAGTCGATTCCCACTTTGTGAGAGACAAACTGCAGGAAGGCATGTTGCTTCTTCATCATGTTGGGAGTGATTGCCAGCTAGTTGATGTCTTTACCAAGGCCCTTACTGGAGTTAAGCATGTAACAATTATGAACAAGTTGGGAGTGACAACCTCATTTCCAACTTTAGGGGGGGTATTGAGATATTTTATTAATTATATGTAAGCTTGGCTTAGCTGTTAGTTTGAGTAGTCAGTTCATTGAGTTAGTGTTAGTTATATTAGTTGAGCTAGTATTAGAAATAGTGGAAGTCTCACGCGTGTCTCTCACGTGTGTTGTATATATATATATATATATATATATATATATATTCATTTGACAGTTAATACATCTCGGTTAGTTCATTTCTCACATAACAAATTCTCTCGCTCTTCTCTCACTTTGAGAACCTTCTAGGGTTCCACCATTAGAGCTCAAGCTCGAGCTCTGCTCATTTTTTACTTCTCCGTCTTTACACAAGTGTACGTATAAATTGTTTAAAACATAGATATTTTGAAAAAATTCTCGATCTCAAACTTTTACATATCAGGTCTAAATGTCTGATCATCATAATATTGGTAAGACCTAGAAGAGAAAATATACTACAAATAGATGAACATTCTAATTCCAAACTAAGGGTATACAAAATTCAATAAAAGTTTGAGTTGTCGAATCCAAATCAAACCAAAATGGAAAGCGTACAGAAATTGCAAAAAGGAAATCGCAAATTTATTAACTTTGGTTTTGGTGTAGTATTTTTTGAAAACAAATATCGAATCAAAAGTTCTCTAAATTATTCCTCTGCATCTTTAATTTCAAAATTCATATGGAGCAAAAAAGAAGAAAAACATTATATGTGTTATGAAGCAATAAAAGAAGAAGAAGAATATTGAAGAGAAACATAATGATATACTGAAATAACAGGGAAGGAAACAATAAAGAAATTACAGAAAGTATTAATATGGAAATCAAGGAAGCTAATAAAATCACGAAAGGAAAACAAGGATTTTACATGTTAAGGAAACAACAACCAAATAATATAGCAAATAGAGAAAATCAACAGGGGCACTCCCGAGGTACCGCCTCGTAGTCTCAAATCATAAAATAACTCACAGTTTTTCCTTATATCACCACAGGAGCCTTCACATTTTTGTTTTGAAAATCATTTTCCCAAAATAGCAACCGCGTTTTACCTACCTTATCACATTGCATGGCTTCTATTAGTTCCCCTACTAGCCACGCGTATCAAGCCCACCTTATCTCACCGCATGCGTATCAATAATCACAACAGCACGGTAGAAACCTCGTGCAAACAATAACAACAGCATGGTAGAAACCTCGTGCACACAACCAAACAATTATCTCAACAGTAACACGGAACCAAAACATAACACTAAATAAAATGACACTTCACAACTTACACCTTGCCTCAATTGAAACCACGGCCTTTATAACTCAACACCAAACTCAAGAGCAAGATATTTCAAGGATATCATTTTCAAATAAAAGATTTTCACAGTCTAATAATGAAATACGGAATTAAGAAAGTAAGTAATTCAACTAAACATGTAGTACAAGTTGCAAATAAGAGATAAGATAAGTAGACATACGAAATTAGGTTAAACATGGTGACTATAACATGCTAAAGTAACTCAATTAAGGCATGAAAAGGAAACTACGTAGCTAAAACCATTATTTCAACATTTAGCTAGTGTACGCACTCGTCACCTTGCGTACACGGCCTTCACATATCACAAATTATCAGAAACAGTATCAAATCCTAAAGGGAATTTCCCCCACACGAGGTTAGACAAGTCACGTACCTCAAACCACGCGAAATCAATCAATTAGAAGGCCTTTCCCTCGATTTTTTCCAACTCCGAACGGCTCAAGTCTAGCCAAAATAATTTCATACTATAAATATAACTATAGGAAACTAATTTAAATGAATAAATTATTATCATAGCAAAGAATTAAAAAATTATCCCAAAAAGCCAACTCGGCCCGCGCCTCAGAACTTGACCAAAATTATAAAATTCGAACACACATTTGATAATGAGTCCAACCATAGAAGAATTACACAAATCTGATGCCAAAATCTCGCTCAAATCCCCAAAATTCAGCCTAAGAAGTTTCCTCCATTTTCCCCCCATTTTTCAACCCAAATCCCTAATTAAATAATGAAATCAAAGATAGATTAGTGAAATTTAATAAAAAACGAGTTAAGAACTCTTACCTCTGAAAATCCCTCGAAAATTCACCTTAAACCGAGCTCTCAACGTCCAAATTGAGTAATATGAAATAAAACCTCGATTTTGAAACTTAAGTCCGCTAGCCATTTATTTACACTACGCGATCACGGAAATACCTTCGCGATCGCGGAAATACCTTAGCGATCACGAATAACAAAATTACCAACAGCTCAAAAATCTTATACGCGAACACGGTACACTCCATGCGATCGCGAAGCAGGCTTTGTCGAAGCTATGCGATCGCAATGAATAAGAGCATGGACTTGCTGTCCCTAAACTCATCTACGCAAACACGGCCCTTCACCACGCGTTCGTGATGCACTAGGAACCAACCTTCCGCAATCGCGTCTCCCTCTATGCGAACGCGTAGAGTAAAACCATCAGTCCACCAAAAATCCCTTTGCGATCGCGTGCCAAACCTCGTGATTGCATTGAAGGAAACCAGACCTAAGAAAAACAAGCAACTTCAACTATTCCTTAATGATCCAAAATGCGATGAACATGGTCCGAATCACCCTTGAGGCTCCCGGGGCCTAAACCAAGCATACCAACAAGTCCTAAAATATCCTACGAACACGCTCGAAGCGTCAAATCACATTAAATAATACTAAAATAATGAATCGCGCATCGATTCAAGCCTAAGAACTTATAAACTTCTGAATTCTAAAACCAATGCCGATTCATACCAAAATAACTCTAATTAATCCCAAATTTTGCATGCAAGTCCTAAATGACATTATGGACCTATTCAAACTTACGGAATCAGGATCTAACTCCGATATCAAAAAGTCCACTCTCGGTCAAACTTTCCAGAACCTTCCAACATTCCAACTTTCCCCAATTAACGTCAAAACGACCTACGAACCTCCAAATCAACGTCTGGACACGTTCCTAAGACCAGAATCACCATAAGAATCTATTGGAACAGTCGAAACTCCATTCTGGAGTCATCTTTATACAAGTCTTACTACGGTCAACTCTTACGGCTTAAACTTTCAATTAGGGGACTATGTGTCCTATTTCACTCTGAAACTCACCCGAAACCTAAACCAAATATCCCCGCAAGTCTCGTAACCACAGTCTAACATAGAGAAGGCAATAAATAGGGGATCGGGTCTAATACACTCAAAACGACCGTCTGGGTCGTTACAATAACACTCCCCCTTGAATGTCTATTCAACATATAATGTGTATGTTAAAACCTTAACCAAAATAAAATCCAGTGGAAAAAAATTCTAGTAATGAAAAAATAGTACACATATCTAACAATACACCTTTTGGTTGCCTCGTTAAAAATCTTGCAAGCAAACCTTAGTGGGACAAAACCTTGTAAGGGAAAAAGAGTACAACGCGTATTAACTCCCTCTATAAGACAATCAATTCACATCTTTGAGCCTTCACATTCCAATCTTGTGCACCATCTTCAAAAGATCATTGGTAGATATTTCATAAACAAATCAACAATATTAACTTGAATGAATATGTTGCACCTTGAAATTATCGTTCTTGATAGATATGTAATGTGTTCATATAATATTGTGGAATGGGCTTTTGAATATCTCCATAGAGGTAAAAATTCTCACTATCACATTATCATGCTTATACTTATGACAAGATACATATGTGCACAATTACAAAAAAAGTATTTGTTCGAGAAACCCGCCTTAATTGCACTTATGATGTAGTACTTCAAGACCAAGAATTGTATATGCTTTAAGTGATTTAAATACTTCATGGATTATCATAAGCTAAGTCATATAAGTCATATAAATGGACTTTAGATTTACATCAAGTTTTCATGTCATGCTAGATATATAAGATATATTAAAGTGATTGCACACACCATTAACTTTATACTTTCAAGTATTTAAACTGCAGGTCCAAAACTACATGTCTTTCATATGAATCCAGTTTCTACCTGAACTGTTTCTCCAGACTTAAGATCCTCATATATATTTAGCGTTATCTAGATGTAGTCAACGAACATTTTATATCGGTTCCAACCTCCTTTTTTTTTTATAAAGATATAACATAGAAACCTCTTCATTCATATTTTCATGTACCTGAACCTTGCTTGAAATTTTATGAAGTGTTATGTCATGTGATCTTCTAGATCACTTGCCTCCTTATTATGATCATTTGGATCATTTGCTCATCTTTTTATCAAGAATTTTATTTGAAACCGATTTGTCTATACGCTTTAAGCGTACCATAGACTTTGTCCTTCTAGGACTTATTCTAATAAGGGCATTTGCAGTGAGAATATAGCTACTTTTTTTGGGTCAGCAAATACGCCTGACATGCTTTGCAATATATTGCAGATGAATTATCTTTTTATGAACTTCAAATTCATATTATCTTATTTGAGGATCTATATGTACAAATGATAATTCACTCCGCATAACTTTTTCTCAACCGTTTATTTTGTCTCCCCCTCATGTTAGAAAAACTAACTTGCTTCCTCAACTTTGGAAACTCACCTTTGTGCGTTATGGTGTTAATCAAAATATACATCGCACATCAATAATAATAAGATGGAATTATTTGATTCCTGACCCTGAACTACTTGTGAAGGGAGAATGTAATATACTTTCGTATATAATGTATATCAAATTGATATAGATAACTTTGTTCTCATAAAAAATAGTTTAACTATTAAGTGGAGGCACTCTATAATCATTTTGCTAAACCAGCTGTGATGTAAATCAGTTTATCAAGATGAATTGTCTTGAATAGAAAATATAGAAATTATGCTCAAAATAAATTATTGAGCAAGTTACCTCGCAAACACCAAGTTGCGGGTTATAATAATCGCACGTGTAACCATCTCATAAATGCATCTTATGTGGTATACATGGCAGGTGAATGAGTCCATATTCAATTTTGATATTTCCAGCATTCATGGGATTCAATCCTAATTTTAGTTGTTCTATTAATTAATGAGAACAAGCAACATAAGAAAATTCGTAAAGAACTTTCTAGTTCTTTAATATTTACCCATATAAATTCTCTTTTATTTTTCCATGTCATACTTAAATTAATATGGCTAAACTAGTTATGACAACTGGATAAATTATCAATATTTATAAACTTCAGGTTTACACCATGACGTATGCAATTATCAATAAACTCCAAGTTTATTATGATATATGTTTTTATATCAATAAACTTCTACTTTATTGTTGCATACTTTTATTTGTGTAGTACAAACAGGAGAATAAAGCAGGTAGCTTTTCACATACATATTACCCCGCTACAAGTTGTAGTAATAGAAGATATTAAATCTTTCCTTTATTTATCTCAATATAACCAACCGCTTTCACGAATACTTTAGAAACTAAATAAGTTTCTTTGAGATGTACTATGACACAATATCTTGTTGATAATCAATTCTATTTCTCCAAAATAGTATAATTGGTTCTTCCAGAGCTTTCAATTAATTTTGCACTACCACATATTCATCAACATCCATATGTTGAAAATCTCTTTGAAGGAAAAAGTTATACCATTATGGTCATGGTCAAAATCATTATAGGCAAGATATGTTGCTTTTATTATTTTTGCCCTGTAATAATCACATTGCCATAATATTTTGGCATAATCCCAATAGATACGTGATCAATGACCATTCATGCCATAATAGTGAAATTATCTTCTTATTTCATCTCAAACCTCTTTCTAGAGTTAGTGTGGTATATTCATAACCACTAGCACATTCATATTCTTCCAAGAATGAATATGTATTCATAAATCATATTTTGTCACATTCACATTATGAATGGACCATAATCATCTATATATACTTTATAAAATCTCATGTCAAATCGATGACAAACATTAGGAGTGGCGTTCGCGCAGTTCGGATTCAATATGAAATTGCAGTTTGAATTTTTAGTTTTCGGATTGAAGAAATTACAATCCAAATAATTTCGGATTAGATCGGATTATTTAAGTTCTGTTTCGGATTTTTCGGATTGGATTTTTTGGGATTTTCGGTTCTTACTTTTAAGCCTATAAGTTGAGCTTATAGAAAACACTCGACATAAAAATAATCATTTAAATGAAGTAGAAAGATGGTAATCAAAAGTTGTTTTAGTTTTTGATATCTTCTCAACTCTATATAATGTCTCTTCAAGAAAAAAGATCTCGAATATGCGATATATCACACTGACTCAAATTATACTTTTATAAATTAAAAGATTAACTGGGAAAGCTGACCATAAAATTCAATCTTTAGTCGACTTCGGACTTGACTCTTCAGTGTTTACAAACGCACATATTGTGTGGCCGTGTGAGTGAGACGTGAGAGAAAAGAAAACTTTATATTATATTTGATTTAGTAGATAATCTCATACTGGACTTAGTAATTTGTATTGAATATACAGGCTAATGTTTAATGGGCATGATATTATTGGAGATTTAGACTTATTAGTATTAGGTATGTATATGGGTAATGCCGTAATGTGCTAATGTTTAACTGGTAAGGCTAAATATAAGGTAAAATTTTTTTGAATTTTCGGATATCCGTAATTTCGAAGTCCCAAATTCAAAATCCAATTCAAAATCTAAAATTTTTAAAAATAAAATCCGTAACTCCAATCCATAATCTAAAAAGTTCGAATTTCGGTTTGGATTTTCGGGTTTGCCTAAACTATGCCCATCCCTAACAAACATTACTTTCACGGGGTGAAGAATTATTTTGAGAATTATTATTATTCTCATTACCAAAATGATGACGATTATAATTTTGTCTATTGCCATGTCCACATCCATTGATACCTTCACGGTAATAATTTTATCTTCTTTCAGACTTATCACATATTGCTACCATATTCTCTTAAGGAAACGAGAATGAAGCAAATTCAATGGGACGAGTTTTCACTTATTGTGCTCATAATCATACATGAATTTGATCATGGCAAGACATAGAAATGTCACCACTCCAACTAGCTACATTTTCTTACAAACTCTATTAGAGTTATAATCAAAATTTATTGTCTTTGCTTGTATTTTTATAGAATTTCAACAATTTAAAAGAGAAAAATAAGGTAAAATACTTACCTTAAATCCAAAATTTATTCGTTCATAGAACAATTGACAACTATTATGCTCAATATTATGTAAAAGTTGAGCACCATGCACGTATCGCAAAGCCTCCACTCAATTGGTTAGAGTCTTATACTGATAACGTTGTATGAAACAATAAAAGAAGAAGAAGAATATTACAGAAAAAAGTAGAGAGAGAATTCTCATTGATTTTAGGATGAATTACAATGTAATATAACCCCTCTATTTACCGGGGAAAAGTGACTTACTTAGCCACAAAGTAACAAACCCTAAGATCTCTCTAAAATATAGACATTCACCTTAAATATAATTCTATTTATAACATGTTATGAAACAATAAAAGAAGAAGAAGAATATTGCAGAGAAAAGTACAAAGGAAATCCTCATTGATTTTGGATGAATTACAATGGAATAGAGCCCCTCTATTTTATACGGAAAAAGTGATTTAGCCACGAAGTAACAAATTATAACATCTCTCTGAAATATAGACGTTCACCTTAAATACAATTCTATCTATAACAATATGATGGTAGAAAAATAGTATTCGTTATTAATATATATTATGTACGTGTAAGAAATTAGAACTATTAAGGGACAAATTGAAAAAATGTCGTATATCTATACTATATTAAAGGCACGAAGGTCCTTAGCAAAATGTCGTTCGTCTTTTTTATTCTTTTAAAATAAAGTTTACACTAGACAAAATAGTCATTTAATTATTTCCCTAATATTTAGCATTTTGAAGTCAACTAAAACTTTACTTATTAAAGTTTTCCTTATTTGAACGACTACACAAAAAAATCTAATATTTAGGATATCAAAATCAATTGCATTTACCATATATAATATTATAATACTAAAAATATAAATGTTTACATGTTACATTTCCTAAGAGGATGTGCATATAATTAATGGAAGGAAACAGCCAAACTTATAATAGGATAGCCCAACCATAATTTGAAAAATAACAAAGGAGCAAAATTTTGATATTAAAATAGCTATATAATTAAGCTCTTAATTAATTGATTAAAAAATTCAATTTAATTATTTTTCAACTTTGTCATATTAATTTTTCAAATTTACAGATAAATTTTGAAAGAAAACTTGACAATTGTTCTTCAGGTTCAAATAATTTAATTTAAGAGAAGATAAAGAGATATATCAATATGATCTTATCATTTCACTTATTTATCTTAAGCATATGCTAATTAATCCAAATATTAAGGAGACAATTACATAACTTCGATAAGTGAGGATAAAGCGTGAAATCTTAATAAAGCATCTAAGAATTTATGTAGGACATGATTTTTTCTTTTAAGCTAGCTAAATAGGATTAACATTCATCATTTTTAGGACCTTGCATTTTTTTTCTATAATAGCTATTAAGCTCTTAATTAACTAATTAAAAAAATTCAATGTAATTATTTTTCAAATTTACAAATAGCTTTTGAAAGAAAACTTGACAATTATTTTTTAGGTTCAAATAATCTAATTTAAGAGGAGACAAAGAGATATATCAATACGATCTTATATTTTTCACTTATTTATATTAAGCATATGCTAATTAATCCAAAAATTAAGGAGACAATTACATAACTTCGATAAGTGAGGATGAAACAAGAAATCTTAATAAAGCATCTGAGAATATATGTAGGACATGATTTTTTCTTTTAAGCTCGTTAAATAGGATTAACATTCATCATTTTTAGGACCTTGCATTTTTTTCTTTAATTTTTTTAATAACTCATGCACATTGGTTAATATGAATATGTAATATTTAAAAGTTATATATTCATGGCGATAGAGTACACGCGCAAAGTCCGTACCCTAAGACTAGTATAGATATTCGATAAACTTCTGTGTCAATTTTCTGCCATGTCATTCAAACTATGTTATTAGACAATGTTGACGTGGCTGCCACATCATTTAAACCACCGCTTTGAAATTTTGGAAGACAATATTGGCCTGGAGACGTTTGTTTGGGAAAAGCTTCAAGTTTTTATTCCACAAACTTTTTCCCAAAACCATTTTCAAAAAAAAAAGAGGTCCAAATGTTGTCCTAATGAATATTCTTCTTCCTCATATATCCACTTATTAAATCACAAATTTTATGCGTCTCCCTCTCTCTTGCTCAAACAGGAGCGCAATGCTTTCTAGTTTAATCTAAATCCAGATAAAAATTAAATAATTTATCAGCAGCAGCTTTATAGGCTTACTGGATCACATTCAACACACCCCAAACACATTAGGCGGAACTAATGGTTCTTCCTAATGGCCTCAAACTAGGGTTGGACATTAATTTAGTTAAACCTTGAAAAAAAGAGTTCTGAAAAATAATTTTTGAAAGTTGAAGTTGTGATTAATTTTTTTAAAAATTGATCAAATTTCATGATCAAATAATATTTTTAATTGTTTGAAAAATATAAACAAAAAGTCTATATCCAAACGGGAGCTAACTCCAACAAAGGGTCTTACCCATCTTGAAATTGAAATAGATTTTTTAGAGGTGACCAACACGAATAATATGAAAAATGATGTATAAAAATTTTTGGTTGCATTTTTTTTTTGTGTGTGTGTATATATATATATTCGTGAAACTTAAATTTTAAAAAATATAAAAAGTCAATTTATAAAAATTATGGGCTGGCCGGTGACCCATATAGAGCTGACTTGGGCTGACCATTTTAAGGTCCATCGCCCGCATGACAAATAGTTATGGCTATTTAGCAAATCCTCCGTTGTTTGCTTTATGAGTCATAAAAGTAGACAAATACTACTTTTGTCAAAATACTATTGTTGCAACTACATGTATGGCTTCGGATATGTACTTATAATAGAAGCACTCATATTTTGTAATGACGCATATTAACTATTATTATAATATTTCCGTTTCTAGCCGAAAAAAAAAAAAAAACTTTATCACGGACAAGAAATCTTGTAATCTATCAAGTCGTGAAGAGAGAGCTCTTAATTAATCTTTCAAATATTACTATATATGGTATGGATAAATCGTGGCTCGTGGCCAGTCTATGAGATCCAAAAAAACAACCGCAAATATTCTCTTTATCATTGAACAACTTCTAGAAATGCAAGGATATTGTTGCATGTGTCCAATAAAATAATTTCTTTCAATTTCTCATTCCATAATCACAAGAACGGAGGTATTTCGATGCTTATTTATATCCTAAAATGAACACGTATCTGGTCAAATTATGTCCTAAACTACTAGGTACTAATTAATTTGCAGCTTTGATTTTGAATATTTATTATCAACCACATGATTCACAGTGCTATTTGGTTATTTTCAACGAACGTGAGAGGACAGTTCCTTCTTCTTGTTTACTCTCATATTGTACGTACTTCACATTTTCATATTGATAGGAGAATTAGACGATTCAACAAAGTAAAACATGACCCATTTCCTTGAAAATGAACTCCGATCCATGTATTCACAAAATAATTTTGGATGGGATCGATGGTGTAATTGGGTACTTAGTTCTGATACTCTAATCTAAAAAATGTCGCAAGCAAACTCTTCATGACAAGCAAAATGCATTCATATGTTACACTTTTCATTTTGCATGTAGCTTTTGTAGGAGAAGACATATAATAAGCAAACGTGGAATACATCACATCTATGATTTAGCTACACTTTTATTACTTAACCATAATCAATATATCTTTACATATCACTTTACAATTAAATAACATAGTTCATTTACCAAAAAATAATAATTATTATTATTATAATAACATAGTTCAGTGTAAATATCATGTATCAGTAAAAAAAAATCCATCATGGTGTCGTTGAGTTATACAGAAGATAAAAAGATTTATATGCAGTTGGGTTTGGTTTCAAAACGATTGGGTACGCGGGTTTAGGTGAAAACAGGCTGGCTTGTTTCTGTTAATGAGTAAATATAGTTGCTAGCCATGCACATTATATTCAGCAGAATTATATTGGCATGCCTACTGAACTTTTCGGTCAAATAATTTAATGATACTCTTCGGTCAGATAGTTTAATGATACCTCTCGGTTAAATTTATAGATTTTATGGTAAAATTTATTTCTTAATAGCAAATTATAAGTTCATATATTTTAAAGTACTTTAATAGAAAAGATATAGTAAGTTCAGTTTTATGGAATGTCCCCGAAGGGACATAATAAGTTTAATGATTATTTGAAAAATTAGTTGTGAGAGACATACGCTATGACTGCATTCTTTAGTATAGTTTCCACAGCCAATAAATGAAATAATTTTGAGGGGGTCTTGGCACAGGCTCCAGCACATAAAGAGTTCCAGCATTTTCAAGATCGATGTTCAAATTATTAAGGAGAATAGTTTAAGCCTCGTGTGAAAATAAAGGAGGAGTATTTTTCTCTTTGAGGAATAAGAAGATGATAGACAATGTAAATTTCAAAACTCCAAAGTCAATTATCCAATATAGTTTTATGTCAGTTGGAATTTGGCAGCTTGTTTTCGTACTCATTACATTTGGTACTGCAGTTACGATCACATGGGCATCTTGCAATTTCTTCATTAATTTCATAAAATAGAAAAACTAAATGCAAGAATTTTCAGAATTCCATCTATAAATACTCACACATTTTCATCATTTCCAATACCAAGCAAACAGCATTTTCACTTACTAATTCAATTGTTGATAGGGCTAATTAGCTTTAGTGGAAATGGCTAAGTTTGCTGCATCCTCCATTGCCCTTCTTCTCACTTTGAACATTCTCTTCTTCACTATGGTTAGTTCCACTGATGTCCCATGCCCGCCACCCCCACACTCCA
>MCJB01035723.1:5719-22230 GCA_002018475.1 Nicotiana obtusifolia | reverse complement strand
ATATATAGATATATATATATATATATATATATATATGAATTCAAGCTTTCAAATAGAATAAAGCCTATTTGCATTTTGTTAAGCCTCTAATTGCATTAAAAACAAATTTTTGCAGGCCTCAATGCTTTGGAAACAAAAGCTCATTACAAGTAGTACTGCTGATGTAACAGTAGAGGCTCTTTCAAGTTCAGGCTAAATTACAGGATACAACAAACATATACACTATTTATTATTTGTATACTTTCAAAAAAATATCATTCATAGCTATGTATTTGAATTTTATAGCAAATTCACGTGATAGTACTAAAACAAGAGTCAATTGTTTAAATTGAAACAAGAGTCAATTGGTTCAACCACTCACTTTGTAAGCGGAGGTTTTGAGTTCAACTCTCAATAAAAGCATTTTATTTTTTAGTATTTCTGTATTTTGCCTTGGTTATATTTCTTGCACGAACGAATACTATCAATACATATTGTATTCTTTTATATACTTCGCCTGAATACAGTTGACACATTCTTTGCGCATCTAAATGCAAATGATACAGGCTGATAACAATTGAACACTAACTATAAATGATAATTAAGCAAACTATAATTACAACTTACATATGATAATTAGGCTTTAAATTGTGGTGCTTTATAAAAATTCCTCTAGCTTAGCTTGTTCCCTCCGCTCTGAATTCTGATCAAACAGAGTTTTGAAATTTTGTATATTCATTGGGCTAATTTCATTTCAAACATTTAACTAGGCCTACTAATTATCCATATGCAAACGTCACAACTCACAAATATAAACAAACAAAAAACAAAACTCCAAATATTTTTTCTCCGAAAAGAGTTTTTTAAAAATGATACGACGTTGCTAAATTGTAATGATAGAAACTCAAAAATCAAAACATGGTCCAGGAGGCATGAGATTGCTAAACGCATTTAGTGGAGCGAAAATAACATCTGTTACCAATTTAACTTTCGATAGAAAGGTGATGGACTTGCACTGTCCAATTAAACATTTCTGCCTGTGCACTTTTAACATAATAGAGACTACGAGGAACAAATCAATATAACATATTTGAATATTATTAGTATTTGAATATTGATTGCTCATGAAAGTTTTGTTTTAGATTTTGTCTTATTTCAGGAGATCAAGAAGTACTCATATAACTTTCTTTTTTCGCTATCGTTAATATTATTTCTTTTACTATTTTTAAATCGATTGTTAGCACATAACGAAACCTTAATTTCATTAATACTATGAGGTCTAATCTTCATCATAATATTTGTGGCTAAGCTCTTTATTAGGAGAATATATTTTATATTAGGAAAGTATATTTTATATTAGGAGAATATATTTTATATTAGGAAAGTATCTTTATTATTCCATATCTTCCATTGATTTGATTTAGTTCCTATACTAATCCCTATTGGTCTTTGATTTGTATTCTAGCACTATAAATAGGGATCATGTAAACCATTGAGAATCAATAAAGAAGATCATATTCCTTCATGGTAATCAGAGCCTTTTTACTCTAATTTTTTTTTTTTTTTTCCGCCCATCCCATCATCATGGGTGATGAACCGGCAACTCCTAACAACAACAACTCTATTGCCGACAAACAACCACTACACCCGGCCTATACGGTCACCAACATCAACACATCACCAGATTTCGGTCCAACAGGAAATAATGCTCTCAACCCAAGTGATATCGGCACTGCTCTCAACCCAAGTGATATCGGCACAGCTCTCACAAATTTGAATCTCAATTACACTGACCCACAGTGGTACATGGACACCGGTGCATCCTCACACATCACATCGGATTCAGGTAAATTAATCACTCCATATTTATTACCTATAAATCCTATTTTTGTCGGTAATGGTGAACGTTTACCTATTAGTGGTTCCGGTAATGGTTTTTACAAACTTCCCAACAAAACCTACCAATTAAATCAAATTATCCACTCCCCACATGCCATTAAAGATCTATTATCAGTTCGTATTTTTACAACTGATAATCAAGTTTCCATTGAATTTGACCCTTTTGGGTTTTCTTTAAAGGACCTCAAGGATGGGCACCTCCTTTCCCGACACAATAGCAATGGGGATCTTTATCCACTCACTCCGCCCGCATTCTCTCTCATGTCATCAACATCCACACCATGACACGATCGTCTTGGACATCCCGGAGCGAATGTGCTAAATTACCTTAGTCGTTATTTTATTCATAAATGTAAGGTTGAACATCTAGCTTGTCACTCTTGTCAAGTTTCCAACAGTAAACGGTTACCTTTTGTTGATTCTATTTCTAGTACAATTAAACCGTTTGATATTATTCATTGTGATCTGTGGACATCACCAGTTTTGAGTAATTCAGGATATAAATATTATATGGTTCTTCTTGACAATTTCACACATTATGTTTGGGTGTATCCATTAAAATATAAATCTGAAACCTTTCCCACTTTCTCAAAATTTCATAAACTAAACCCAATTCAACTCGATCATTAAAACTTTTCAATGTGACCTCGGGGGGGAATTCGATAATAATGAATTCAAAAATTTTGCTGCTCTTAATGGCCTCGTGTTTCGTTTTTCATGCCCACAAACATCCCAACAAAACGGTAGATCCGAAAGAATGATCCGCCGTTTAAATGACATTATCCGGGCACTCCTTGTTCATGCTCGTCTTCCGTCCACCTTTTGGGTAGAAGCACTTCACACTGCCGCCTATCTTCACAATATCCTTCCTACAAAGAGACTGCACTTCCAAACACCTGCATTTGCCCTCTACCTTCGCCATCCAACATATGATCACCTTCGTGTATTCGGTTGTGCGTGCTATCCCAACATGTCGGCTACCCAAACCAACAAACTCTCCCCTCGATCAACCCGTTGCATCTTCTTAGGATACCCACCAGATTTTTGTGGCTACCGTTGCTATGACCCCATCTCCGGGTGGGTTCATCTCTCACGTCATGTTGTCTTTGACGAACATACGTCCCATTCAACGAACCTTTATCACCCACAACTTATACATTCTTAGATGAACCTCTTCCACATCTTTCACCATTCTTCCAACCTACATTCACACCCACTCCATCAACCGGCCCAACCGCCACACCCACACCTCCACCCAACAATCCTTCATCCATTCCATCAACCAATACCACCCAATCCCTCCCAAAAACTGCATCCACTGACTCATCCCCATCCACAACCACTACACCCACCAATAATCATCAAATACAAACCCGTGCTAAAGCCGGGGTTGTCAAACCCAACCCTCGCTACAACCTAGCCGCAACCTCCACCATCTCACCTGTCCCCACAACCTACGTTAAAGCCCTATCGGACCCTAACTGGCTACGTGCCATGAACGATGAATTTAGTGCCTTGCAGGTTAATAATACATGGGAATTGGTTCCAAGACCGACGGATAGACCGGTTATCCGCTCAATATGGTTGTTCCGTCACAAGTTTAAATCTGATGGCACCTTGATCGGTATAAGGCACGTCTTGTATGCAATGGCAAATCTCAGACTATTGGAATTGATTGCACGGAAACTTTTAGTCTTGTGGTGAAACCAGCAACCATTCATACAGTTCTATCATTGGCGGTATCGAGGTCCTGGCCTATTCACCAACTTGATGTGAAAAATGCTTTCCTAAATGGCGACTTGCAGGAAACGGTCTTCATGAATCAACCTCCAGGTTTTGTTCACCCTCAGTTCCCTAACCATGTTTGTCGTCTCCGGAAATCCCTATATGGTTTAAAACAGGCACCAAGAGCGTGGTACTCACGGTTTTCTTCATTCATCACATCTCTGGGATTTCGAAGCAGCACGTGTGATACATCTCTATTCATTTATAAGAATGGGGAACAGCTCGCCTATCTACTACTATATGTCGATGACATTGTCCTCACGGCTAACCAACCAGCTCTCCTCCAGAGTATTATCTCCCGGCTTTCTAATGAATTCGCCATGACCGATCTAGGTCAGCTCCATCATTTCCTTGGCATCACAGTTACCCGAGACAATCAATCTCTGTTTCTCGGTCAGTCACAGTATGCCCGGGATATTCTACACCGGGCAAGTATGACGGCTTATACGCCCTGCCACACTCATGTTGATACCAACTCCAAGCTTAGTGCTACTGAAGGGGAATTATTATCAGATGGGTCTCTATACCGCAGCATAGCCGGGGCATTACAGTATCTTACAATTACTAGACCAGACATCTCTTATGCGGTTCAACAGATTTGCCTTTTCATGCACGCACCAAGAGAGCCACACCTTGGTTTCTTGAAACGGGTCTTGAGATACATTCATGGCACTATAGATCTCGGTCTTCGGATTTCAGCATCTCCTGATCGTACTTTGGTCGCCTACTCTGACACCGACTGGGGGGGATGCCCGGATACTAGACGTTCTACATCAGCCTATTGCATATTTCTGGGAAACAATCTCATCTCTTGGTCGTCAAAACGACAACCTACCATATCCCGGTCCAGTGCTGAAGCCGAATATAGGGGGTAGCAAATGCCGCAGCTGAAGCTACATGGATCCGTAATTTGCTTCTTGAGCTTCATGTTCCGGTCCTCAAAGCTACGGTAGTTTATTGTGACAACGTCTCAGCCGTTTATTTGTCAGGCAACCCCGTGCAGCACCAGCGTACCAAACACGTAGAAATGGATATTCACTTTGTTCGGGAGAAAGTTCAGATCGGTCACATTCGAGTTCTTCATGTGCCGTCTTCATCACAGTATGCGGACATCTTTACTAAAGGACTCCCGAGATACGTATTTGACTCGTTTCGATCCAGCTTAAACGTTTCAGCCTACCCACGTTCAAGCTGAGGGGGACTATTAGGAGAATATATTTTATATTAGGAAAGTATATTTTATATTAGGAGAATATATTTTATATTAGGAAAGTATCTTTATTATTCCATATCTTCCATTGATTTGATTTAGTTCCTATACTAATCCCTATTGGTCTTTGATTTGTATTCTAGCACTATAAATAGGGATCATGTAAACCATTGAGAATCAATAAAGAAGATCATATTCCTTCACTCTTTACATTCTCCGCAAGATGTTTTATAAAGAGAGAATAACGGGCTAACATATAAATTAAACTTTTAGTATTTTATCGTATTTGAATAAATAAGTATTTATAATAAAATAAAAGCAATTTAATCCTCCATATAAAATGGTGTCATATGGACAAACACTAAAAGCAGTATTTTATCAGCCAAAAAAATAAAAATTGGTAACGAGAGAGTATTGTGGATGTTGTTATAGAGAAACTATAAAATAAACCCTTTTTTTCCTGGGCCTTACAATATTATCCCATAGTCCAAAATCCAAATAGACCTAAAAACCAAAGGTCTAAAAATGACCAAATCACCAAAAATACTCACACCTCAAACTCATTCATGATCCCCAACCCCCTCCTTTGAGTCCTATCCAAACCAATATAAACCAGTAGTAGTATATAGAAATATATACACAAACACTAAACCAGAAAACAGAGTAGGAGGAGAAAAATGGCAGCAGAATCAGTGACAAGAATGTCATCTGCTGCTTCTTCACTCTGCAACTTTAATGGGTCTCAAAGACCCGTGCCCATTTCCAACCGGGTCAGCTCTTCTTCTCGGAGGAATCGATGTGTTAAAGTGCAGTCCCTTGCTTCTGAATTCCTTGGAAGCTTCAAACTGTGCTCTGTTTCTGCTTCCAGAAGCTCAAGATTAAGTCAAAAGCCCAAAAAGAATGGCTTTTCTGTCTTTGCTATGGCCGCCGCTGAAGGTATTAATTTTCATCCTCTTTTCTTTTCTTCACTCTTTAAATGTTATATACTTAAATTTTCTTTGTTTCTTTTTTGGGATTTAATTGGAAATTTCAATTCTTTTTCTTAAGGTTTCAACTATTTTTATTTTTTGGTGTAAATTTTAGATGGATAACTTGTAAAGATGACTTTTTTTTTTTTTTTTTTTTGGGGGGGGTGGGGCGGGGGGTGCTTTCCTAGTATAATAGTTGAGGTGCGTGAGAGTTGGCCTAGACACCACCATTATATTATTAAAATGAATAAAAAGTCTAATTATGAATGAATGGATACAGAATATTAATCTAGCTGACTCCATCAAATTTAAATTGAGACACAGTTGATTGATTGATTGATTGAATTTGAGAAAATGAGATGGTTTTATTTTATGTAACTGGCTTAGACCGTAGTTACTGATTTTATAATTTGAAACTTGATTAGGATTGAGAACATAATAAATTGGAGCGAATGGGCTCGAGAAAAGAAAGGTCATTTGGGGAGAATAAAAGCCGTTTGGTTTGAGGATTGATGAACAAGAAGGAAAATGAAACAATTTGATTTTGGAATGTGGAAAAGAAAACAAAGGTTGAACCGTTAATCCGGATAACTGTAAAATGTAGTATTAAATTTTTGAAGGTGTCTACTTTGAGTTCCAAATTGTGGAGTTTCTTACTTAAAGCTCAAACTCATGGAGACTGGTGATATCCTCTAGTTAGTGCATTCCAAGAAAAATTGTATTGAGCTTTAAGAATTTATTTTGATGTCAACTTCTTTGATATGTTCTTTTTCCAAAAGAAGGTTGATGATTGAAAATATCTAAGACACTTCTTTTAGATTTATGATTTACCAATCACAGTCTAATCAAACACTAAGTCTTAGGACATAGATGTTATACGGGGTTCTTTTTTGTCTGGACAGTGTATTGGTAACTCAATCCTGGAACAGAAACTCATGTGCTGCTCCTTTTTATTTTTCTGCAGAGGGGAAGAGAACAGTGCCTTTGAAAGACTACCGCAATATAGGAATTATGGCTCATATAGATGCAGGGAAGACAACTACAACTGAACGTGTCCTTTACTATACTGGCAGAAACTATAAAATTGGTGAAGTGCATGAGGGGACAGCCACTATGGACTGGATGGAGCAAGAGCAAGAGAGGGGGATTACAATTACTTCTGCTGCTACTACCACGTTCTGGAACAAGCATCGTATCAACATAATTGATACTCCTGGTCATGTGGACTTCACTCTTGAAGTAGAGCGTGCCCTTAGGGTTTTAGATGGTGCCATATGCTTGTTTGACAGTGTTGCTGGTGTGGAACCTCAATCGGAAACTGTTTGGAGACAAGCTGATAAGTATGGAGTCCCAAGGATATGTTTCGTTAATAAGATGGATCGTCTTGGAGCAAATTTCTTCCGAACAAGAGACATGATAGTATCAAACTTGGGTGCTAAACCACTTGTAATTCAGATTCCAATCGGCGCAGAGGATAACTTCAAAGGATTAGTTGATCTTGTGAAGATGAAAGCTATTGTTTGGTCCGGAGAAGAATTAGGAGCAAAGTTTTCCTATGAGGATATTCCCACTGATCTTCAAGAGCTGGCTGAGGAATATAGAGCACTGATGATTGAGACTATAGTTGAATTGGATGATGATGCTATGGAGAACTACTTGGAAGGAGTTGAACCTGACGAGGAAACTATTAAAAAGTTGATCAGGAAGGGAACAATCGGTGGTAGTTTTGTCCCAGTCTTGTGTGGCTCAGCTTTCAAGAACAAGGGGGTTCAGCCGCTTCTCGATGCAGTTGTGGATTATTTGCCTTCTCCAGTTGACTTGCCTGCAATGCAAGGAACCGACCCTGACAACCCAGAAGTGATCATTGAGAGGGCTGCAAGTGATGATGAACCATTTGCTGGTTTGGCATTTAAGATCATGAATGATCCTTTTGTGGGGTCTCTCACATTCGTCAGGGTATATTCAGGAAAGCTTAGTGCAGGATCGTATGTAGTGAATGCAAACAAAGGCAGGAAGGAGAGAATTGGCAGACTTCTTGAAATGCATGCTAACAGCAGAGAGGATATAAAGACAGCGTTAACTGGTGATATCGTCGCTCTTGCTGGATTGAAAGATACAATTACAGGAGAGACATTGGCTGATCCCGATAAGCCTGTTGTCCTTGAACGCATGGATTTCCCAGATCCTGTTATAAAGGTTGCAATTGAACCCAAGACCAAAGCAGACATTGATAAGATGGCAACAGGCTTAATTAAACTGGCTCAAGAGGATCCATCTTTCCATTTTTCACGGGATGAGGAGATTAACCAGACAGTTATCGAGGGAATGGGAGAATTACATCTTGAGATCATTGTCGATCGACTCAAAAGGGAATTTAAGGTATGTATCTGGAAACCCCTATCAAACCCTGCAAAACCCAACAAAAACCTCCCACAAAGAAAGAAGGAAAAAAAACTACTTTTTCTCCTATTATGATCAGAAGAATTTCCATTGCAGTTGCTACTTTCGCTATTACTCTTATTTACTGCTTAAACTGATATCTGATAAGAGAAAATTGTCTGGATATACACAAAATGCTTGCTTAACAGACTTCCAAGCAGAAAGTTATTGCCTAGGATATTTGCAAAAATGTCTCTCTCGTGTCTTTGATTTTCTCATAAAAATTACTGCTAAATATAATGCCTATTTTGGTCACTTGGTTATCTTTGCCTACCATTCTTATTTTCAGTAGTTTGCCTTGTAGAATTGAAAATATCTAATTTCTTACATTTAGTAACTTGGTATTGCTTGCTCATTGACAGGTGGAAGCTAATGTTGGAGCTCCACAAGTAAACTACCGCGAGAGTATTTCCAAGATCTCAGAAGTGAAATACGTCCACAAGAAACAGTCTGGTGGGTCAGGACAGTTTGCTGATATCACAGTAAGGTTTGAACCCATGGAAACAGGTGGTGGATATGAATTCAAGAGTGAAATCAAGGGAGGTGCAGTGCCAAAAGAATATATTCCCGGTGTTATGAAGGGATTAGAAGAATGCATGAGTAACGGGGTACTGGCAGGATTTCCCGTTGTTGATGTTCGTGCAGTGCTAGTAGATGGCTCTTACCATGACGTGGATTCAAGTGTTTTGGCATTCCAGCTGGCTGCTAGGGGAGCTTTTAGGGAAGGGATGAGAAAAGCTAGTCCACAATTGCTAGAACCGATAATGAAAGTTGAAGTAGTTACACCAGAAGAACATCTAGGAGATGTGATTGGTGACCTTAACTCAAGGAGAGGCCAGATCAACAGCTTTGGAGATAAACCTGGAGGTCTCAAGGTATGAACAGCGGACTCATCATCGATCTTCTTGTTATACTAAGTTTTCCACCCTTTCAACTGCACTTTTTAGGTGTGTTTGGTACGAAGGACAATGTTTTCCATGAAAAATATTTTCCTAGAAAATATTTTCTATGAAAAATGAGTGGTTTTATCACTTATTTTCCCTTGTTTAGTTGGTGAGTGGAAAACTTTTTCCGGAAAATATTTTCTAGTGTTTGGTTAGAGAGTAGAAAATATTTTTTTATGCTACTCTCTTTATCCCCTTCCCCCAAGTCCCCAGGTTTCCTTGCTCCCCCCAAATACCCAATGTTTTCAGGACTTTATTTTCTTCAACAATTTAATTATTCTTCTAAAAATTCACACAAACACAAAGTAACTAATGTGCTGCTTTACTTTTTTACGCAAAACAACGTTGAAATTTATGTTCCATAACTATAAAGAAAATACTCTTTTTAGGCTGAAAAGAGAAAGTACCCTTTCTACAACATGAAAATAAAGCAATCATTTTATTGAAATAAAAGAAAATACTTTTTCTACATCATGAAAAGAAAATACTCATTTTGTTCAATTGAAAGAAAATACTTTTCTACATCATGAAAAGTATTTTTTTGTTAAAATAAAAAAAATAATTTTTTATATCATGAAAAAAAAATACTCATTCGTTGAAATAAAAAAAAAGTCTATCTATAACATGAAAAGAAAGTACTATTATTAATAATATTTTTATTTAGGGTGGGGGTGGGGTAGGATGGGGGCTGGGTGGGTTGATGGGGGTGTGAGGGTGGGTTGGTGGGGATAGGGATGGGGAATAGGGTGGGAAAGGTTGAAAAAGAGTTTTGGAAAATGTTTTTCTTCGTACCAAACACACCCTTTGTTGAATGACAATTGGAGATCCATAGTCTTAACACAGTTATCGAGCATATCATAGTATATGAATTAAGTCGACCAGTGTTTCATCCATTCTGATTTATACGGCTCTCTTTCCTTTTTGAAGATATGCAAGGTAGGTAGGTAGCTTTATCTATCTTAAAAAGGACCTCTTAGAGGGACTGTAACATGTCCTATTTTACCATTATGAACAATAAACATAAGTTGTGTGCATGTGATAAGTTGCTGTTTCTCTGGAAAATAATATATGAATTTTCTCTGATGGATCTAATTTAATTGGTGCAGGTGGTTGATGCTTTGGTTCCATTAGCAGAGATGTTCAATTATGTTAGTACCTTGCGAGGAATGACAAAAGGGCGTGCGTCATATGTTATGCAATTAGCCAACTTTGATGTTGTTCCCCAACACATTCAAAACCAGCTTGCCAAAAAGGAGGAAACAGCAGCTGCTTAATCAGTCAGCTTCCAGATTTTGGATCCAAAAACTTTAAAATAGGTATTTACTCGATGAAAATGTCAAGGCGTGCACGATATTCTTTTTGTACCAGTATTAAAGACTGATTGAGAATAGTTGATATTGGTTATAGGTTTGAGCTTATAAAGGATTTTTCTAATCTGGTCGAATTCTGTAAGCTTAGTCTCTGAGGGGGCAAAAGAAGGAATGACAACAGTGTAAATGCATTTAAGGTATATCTCATCCAAAGAAACTTCAATTGAGTGTGTCCTGGTTGTGGGATTCAACTTACTATATGAACAGATTTTTGCCTGTAACAATTTAATGCTGTCTCGTGGGATCTTAGTGTAACATCTGATGGTTGAGTTGTTCATTTACGTTTGTTTTTAAGTTGCAATCTCTTTATAATATAGAGGTCCAAAATAAGCAGAGTAGTCTAATGTTGTAAAACTAACAAGTAGGCTTATGCATGAGTAGGAGTGTGGTTCCATTAAATTTTTTGCTGATTTACATTTTGTTCAGGTCTCGTTATAGTAACATAGGCACCACTACCATACAGTAAGTAACGCGTTCAGCTAAGATTAAGTTCATTAAAGTTAAAATCATAGAACTGCCGCTGCTATTGCACCTGTCAACATAGTATTCTGTAATTCTTTCTTTAATTGAACTGTTCCTTTAAGCTTTTGGAAACATTTATTTTTTTCTTTCTTTCTTTCTTGCAAGAGCACTTACTTGATGTTGTGATATATCTCCCTTTTAATATTAATAATACAGATATGGAAAATTTAGCAGCAGAACATCGGATTGGAGAAAAAAGATTAATGCGGTGACAGTAAGTGTACGCAAACCCAAAAAAAGATAAGTCATCGCGTATTTAAAAAAAATTCTAGTTAGGCATCAGTTACATCAACAACAATATACCCAGTATTATTCTATACTGTGAGGTCTGGTGAGGGTAGCGTGTACGCAGACCTCACCCCTACCTTGTGAGGATAGAGAGGTTGTTTTCAATAGACCCTCGGCTCAAGAAAACATAAGCACTACGTTAATGAAAATATAGACAAGATGGGACAACACTAAAAACCCATATAAAAGCAGAATAAAAACAACAAGATAGTAAGGTGATCAACAATGAAAGAAAACAACGGTTAGTCATAAAAACTTACTACCAACAGAAAGGGAAAATGCGTGCCAATACTACTGTTATGAACACTCTAGACTACCTACCCTACCATCCTAATCCTCGACCTCTATACCTTCCTATCAAGGGTCATGTCCTCAATCAACTGAAGTTGTGCCATGTCTTGCCTAATCACCTCTTCCCACCTCTTCTATAGCTACCTCTCTGTAGGCTCTCCAATGTCAACCTCTCACACCTTCTCACCCGGGCGTCTGTGCTCCTCCTCCTCACATGACCAAACCACCCAAGTTGGGCTTCCCGCATCTTGTCCTCAGTAGGGGCCACACTCAATTTGTCGCGAATAACCTCATACCTAATCTTATCTAACCTAGTGTGCCCGCACATCCATCTCAACATCCTCATCTTGCTACCTTCATTTTCTGGACATGAGCGATTTTGACTGGCCAACACTCCGCCGCATACAACGTAGTCGGTCTGACCACCACTCTGTAAAATTTACCTTTAAGTGTCGATGGCACCTTCTTGTCACGCAAAACACCGGAAGCGAGTCTCTATTTCATCCATCCCGCCCCAATACGATGTGTGACATCTTCATCAGTCTCCTCATCCCCTGAATAATAGATGCAAGGCACTTAAAACTTCCTCTCTTAGGAATGACCTGCGAGTCTAGCCTCACCTCTCCTTCCCCTCCCTAAGTCTCACCACTGAACTTACACTCCAAGTATTCTGTCTTGGTCCTGCTCAACTTGAAACCTTTAGACTCCAGGGTCTGCCTCCATACCTCTAACTGCGCTTTCTCACCGTCTCGCGTCTCGTCAATTAATATAATATCATCTATAAATAGCATGCACCACGACACCTCCCCTTGGATGTGACGCGTCAGTACGTCCATTGCTAGGGCAAACAAAAAAGTGTTGAGTGCCAACCCCTTATGCAATCCCATCATGGCCGGAAAATGGTCCCAATCCCCACTCACCGTCCTCACTAAGGTCTTTGCTCCATCATACATGTCCTTAATCATCCTAACATAGGCAACAGGTACACCTTTAGCCTTCAAAGATCTCCACAAAATCTCCCTCGAATTTTTCTAAGTCCATAAACATCATATGCAAGTCTATTTTCCTCTCCCTAGACTACTCCATCAATCTCGTGAATGGCCAGAGTTAAACTTTGAAACCCAATTGTCTGAAATTTACACTTAAACATGCTAGCTTTAAACTCAAATTTTTCTGAAGTTTACACTGTGTGGGACCCACACTTAGCTTTCTAATTTTAGAATAATTCGTCAGCCCCAATTTGTCTCGCCACAACTTTCGTATGCCATTTATTGAAACTCCATACGCATGTCGAAAGTATATTCTAAAGTGAAAAATTTATAATTTTTTTTGTACAATACAGTCTGCACTTACCCACAAAACAAGAAGCCAAAGCACTTACAAGTTTCACAATCTTTCTCCTGCAGAAATATTATTTACAGTCTGCCACATAATGTTGTCCCAAGAGCGACTTAAAACCCAACAATTCTATTTTTTGTTGGTGTTAGAATTATTTTTCTTTTCTGCTGAGATGACACAACAAAGAATACTTCATCGCTTCCGCAAATACTAACAGTTACTAAAAAACTATTTTATTTTTTACACCTAAAATTCTTCTCTAACAATGTTTGATTCTTAAATGTATTTAATTTTTCTCTAATGATGTTTGATTCTTAAAATATATTTCTCCGACATGTTTTTCTAAACCATCGTAAAAGCACACCCCACTCGGACAAATAGAGCTCTCTCTCCAGTTTCGGGGAGTTAGCAGTGTCACTTGAATATAACAATCAGGACATAAAAGAGCCAACAAGATGCAAAATTTGAAGTTGCGACAGAAGAAAACGGGAAACCAAAAGATTGTGTGACCTTACACCCTCAGAAGAGTAAAAGGAGTCCTATGAATGATTCCCTTGAATACACAAACGACAATAAATAATGGATAGCCATGCCCTATTTCCCTTTTGCGGTCTAAACGTTGCTCTACTTATTTAACTTGGACAATTCCTGCATTAATCAACTTTTGGATCTTGTTCATCACAAGAGGGTTCTTCATATGATCCTGTGCGGCTTTTGGGTTCTCTTGGAAGTCAGTCAGCACCTGCTCCAAAATACAACATTCACACCCAAATGCAGTTAGTTACTAATGTAGAAGTTACATAATGTCAATGGCATGACAAGTCAAAAATAGTACTCTCGACGACCAAATATTACCTGTCTCATTACTGGGTCTGTAAGGATGTTCTGAATTTCTGGATCCTGCATTCCCTTGGCCTGCTCAAAGAATTAGATGTATGAGTGTTACCATTACCCCCGTTACTTCTGCCCGGAGCAAGATAAGAGTACAGTGCAAAGAAATGATACCTGTCTCTCTTTGAGCTCCTCTGGAGTTAGATCTCCACGGCTTCCCCTGTTTATTTGCTCCACACATCTGCAAAAAGACAGTAGTTTAAGTTACAAGTGAAAACCATAACACTGACAAAACCACCTCACTTCTACATCGATGGTCATGTTGTCTTGAATAAACAAGATACAGCAAATTTCAGAGGAGGAAGAAGAAGAATCAGTAAAGTCAAATACAGATCACATCCCAATGGAAACCAATTTTAGGAATCATGATCACTCTCAAAACCTCGGAAGAAAGCAACTGATGAGATGCAAGAACATAAAAAGAAATATCTATTTACCTCTTCACACCATCTAGCAGTTCCTGATTCTGAGGATCATGTTTCAATCCTTCCTGGTAAGTTTCCATAGCTTTCTCATACTCTTTCATGAAAAACTGAACAGCACCTTTCCTGGTGTAGCCCTTTACAAATGTTGGATCAAGCTCAATGCATTTCTCAGCATCCTTGAGCCCCTCAGGCAATGCAGCTAACTTCGTGTAGCAAGCAGCCCGGTTGCTATATGCCTAACAAAAAAACAAAGGCGGATTCAGCCCTTAATGAAGGACAGAGAAAAGTCCTCGAGTCTAACCAGGTGACAGAAGAGATTAATACCCTCGGGTCTTTGGGATTCCTCTTTATGGATTCAGTGTAATGCTTAACCGCCTCGGGATACTTCATCTCTTTGAAGAACAGGTTTCCTGCAACATAGTGAAGAAAGTTAGCCCCATAAGAGTAAAACAATTCAGACAGCATTAGGAAGAAAATACCTTTCTCACGCTCTTCGTCTGCTATTTGTGGATTGAAATACTCTTGCTGCTCTAATTCCTTTCTCGCCTTCTCTGCATCATTGAGTTTCTTCAGAGTATCCGGGTTGCGATGTTCAGTCAGGGCTTTCTGGAAAACCTCAATTGCAACTTCAAAATCCTTTGAACTTTTTGCCATCTTTGCCAAGGCAGTCCCCTTTCTAGTCAGAGCCCTTGCAATCATTTTAAAGTCTGACCTTAGCTCTCTCCCCCTTTCAACAGCTTGGTCACAATCTTTGATGCAATCCTCATACTGAAAATCAAGGCAAAGAATTATGGGGTTTTCTTTTTAAAAGGACGAAATGGAAAAACAGACTGGGAGGCAAGGGGGAGGGGGATAGAAACCCAAAACTCAGCACCATGTCTATTTCTCTAAGGATTCAGCATCTCATGCAGTTCCCAGAAAAGTCAAGGATACATAAGTGCTGTAAGCTAGCAAAGATTCAAAACCAAATGATTGCTTGGAATCTCCAATCATCTCCTTATTCACCCCTCAGCGCTAGTACTGGCCCTAGACGCTGACTAATTGGCAAACGAAGTGGACTCACTCGTAATGTCTCCCTTAATCTCAACAGTTTGGCTGGTTCAAGTTAATGATTAATTAGAAAAGGGAGTGGATGAACTCGCAAACCTTTACCCATGATCTCAAGAATCTTGCTGGTCCTTGTTGGAGATCAACTAACAAAGGATGTGGATTGACTCGTGCTTTCCCCTAGAGTCAATAGTTAGGCTGTTCAGTTGTGACTCACTACATATATGATGGGCTCTTTCTCGCAAAATCAGATATCAGACCATCAGAATGTGAAAAACAAACCAGCAAAATCCAACCACCATCACTAGTAACTCCTATTCTTTTTAGGAATCCTTTCACAGAATTCCTGTTTTTCAGCAACGCCTGATAAACTGAGGGGGTACTTAATGCATCGTCCACCAGAAAAAGGCATCATCGCAAGGATAAATACCACTGCAAACACCTAGAAGAAGAGACAGACAGAGACCTCTTGACTAAAGTCTATTAAATGCAAACTCCATTAACACAACAGGAGATGGAAGTGACAGCTGTTAAAGAGAGGAAGTTTGTTAAATGCGGAAAACAAAATGTTAAATAATTTCCGCACTACTATCAGCAAACAACTCTATGCCACATCAATCATAAAAGGATAGAATAAACGAAACTTATAAAAAAACTGTGTGCATTACAGTTTCCAGTATGCTTGTTTTACTTACATTTTCAGTAACGTTTAGGTTTCTTCTAAAAACGTTAATTTCTCATATGAATTTTAACTCAGCACCTGCAGGACACCTAAACCAAGTGCTCTATATCAGGACATTGCATAGAATTTTCAGGTTCTTTAGCAAGCAGATCTTCAAGGAAGAGCACCACACCACTCTATGCCTGATACAAACTATGGAATCCATAGCACCTGTATGCCTGAAATATCAGTATCGAATCACCACCTCACAACTTTTCATAGGTTTCAGAAAGACATATGCCACCTGCTCATCTAATAGATTGGAATAGCCATTTCACATAGTGAAAACTTTTCATTAGGTATTATGCCCTCCTATAATTAGGAAAGGACAACTCAAATGGGCAATTTTACAGCAGCGGGTAAAAACACAAACACGCACCCCCCCCCCCCCCCA
>MCJB01035712.1:34941-73072 GCA_002018475.1 Nicotiana obtusifolia | reverse complement strand
TGGATTTTTGATGATGATTGTATTGATGATGAAAAAGCTATTACAAAGCTAATGCGGTGTCGAGGGGGCGAAGACACCAGTACAGAGAATTGAATGCTTGCTGAAAATGTTTGAATGCTGATACCCCCCTAATAATGCTTAAAAAATAAAAACCCAAATTACATGAGTAGACCTAATGCGAGCTCTAGGAGCACAATGAATATAAAACAGTAAACCTATTCTATATTTACAATGAAAGGAACTTAGTCTTCTATGATGTAGAAATACTAAGTCCAATGGCAGCAATCTTGTCTTGACGGTCAGGGTCCGCGCGCGCGTTGCTGTCTGTGCGCGCGGCACTATTGATGATGGCCCGCGGCGGGGCGCTGGCACTTGTGCTTGGATCATGATGGATGCGCGCGGCCTTGGCTGTGCGCGCGGCATCTCTTGGCTGTGCGGCCTTGTCTGCGCGCGCAGCATGGTTGACACTCGCAAGCCGCTGGGCGCCGGCAAGGAGTGTTGGTGGGGCGACAGAGGCACTTGCGCACTTGTCACTTGGCGCGGCCAAGACCACGGGGCCGTCCGTGGCGCTAGGCTTTGAGAGGCTTAGGACGCCACGGGGCGCGTCCAAGGGGTCATGGGGCGAGGCTGGAAAGCCGCCCATGACAATGCTTATGTTACTATATGCCTATATGTTTATATAACATGCTTCTGTAGTTTAAGATAAATCCAACGTGCTACCATACGATATATAATCGTCATAACGTGACGGGGGGACCTCCTTTATAACTTGAAAAATAAGAACTTTGCTTTTAGCTGCTGCAGTTAATTCGTAAAGTTGTCAAGTTGCACTATATATTCTTTTAAACTATAGACTAGAGATGCATAAATTTCCAACTAACGTGGGAAGAATAGATGGAGACATAGTTGTGTACATGAATCATGGTCACAGACTCAAAGAATATGATGGAACTACTTTATCTTCATGCTACCAATATATTAAACAATACGACTACTTCATTTATGCGGGATAAACTTTTAGATTCAAGTTGTATAATTAGAGGTAATTCGGTGTATAAAGTATCTTTTATTTATGCAGGATCCGGGGAAGGGATACACCCGTAAGAAATATGATATAGACAATCTAACAAGTATTAATAATTATTTTCACCGTTCGAAACCATCACCTATCAATAATATAAAAATAATATTATTATTGTTTCAAGCTCCTTTCAAGCTGTATAATGAATGGGAAATATTTTTGTACGTTGAAACTCTATGATGAAAGTAAATCTTAAGGGGACCCTTTAAATTCTGTTTGTAGTTATGTTAGGCCTCTTGGGTCAAGGAAAGGTCCAGCTATGCCCCATGGGTAGGTCTAGGGATAGAAGCAATCTTGGGGTTGGTTTGATCTTATCTTTTAAGAATTTAATTATTTCTATATATATTTAAATCACCTAAAATGAATGGAAGCGAGATTGGATTGACGTATAGAAATTACAACTACAGATTTGATCCCTTTCTCTTAGAGAATCTAGACTAGACGAGGGAGATATAAATTAATTATATATAAAGAACTATTTATAAAAAGTAGGAGTAATTACTTGAGAAATAATATAGATTAAAATATGTGAAGTAGACCGCCAAATCTAATTAGGTCTTACAAGAGACCAAAAAGGAGAAAAAGAAAAGGAAGAAAGAAACAAAAGCAACTGTTCGGTTGATTAAGGATATATATGTTGTACTTTATGCAAGCTGTGTCACATGGTTAGATCAAACCCCACACAGATAAAGACACAAAAACACTTTGAATTCCTTGTGATATATGATGGTCTTCCCAAAGATCGTGGTTTTGGTACAAAAGATATCATTGATTAATTAACTAAAGACATGTCTATATCTCTGTTTTAAAAAGCGGAATTAGGATTAGTTCGGGGCTCGTTTTAGGGCGAAGCACTCGTAAAACGCTCTTAAAATTATGTGGGTTTAGTTCCGTGAGACTTACGCTTCGGCTGTCGGAACTTACGCCCAGGACACGCCCAACGCCCAGTGTACTAGGCTCGCCTAATAGAACTTTATACAATTGTATGTAACTAACCTTGTAAATCCTCAATTCTTTTAATAAATCGTTGACTATTCAAAATACTTTTTTTAATCATAAATCATTAAGTTGAGAGTATTTTAATTATGTCATAATTAAAATAAAAATTATTGCACGTTATCCATTAAGACTGCTCTCATAGTAAATTTTAAATAAATCTTTCATTTAAAAAGTATTATTTACTTATTAACTTTTGTGATGTCTTTACTATATAATAGTCCATAATTTTTTTTATAATTATTTTCCTAAATATTATTTTTTTCATGTTTACGCGATACTATACTTATTAATTTAATAGCTCAGTATTAGCTAGTAACTATTTACAAATAATTAGTTCTCATGATATTGTATGGTGAATTATGTGTCATTTTATTAACTTGTTGAAACTTAAAATAAATGATGCTAGAGAATCATATTTAAAATTATGAATTATGTTTGTATATAAATTCTCTTTCAAATAGAAAGCATATTAAATAAAAGGAGTATTTTAAAAAATATATCAAATTATAATATCGAAATTCTTTCAAGATTCATTACTCCTTAAGAGATACATATAAGATTTCGTATCGAATACATTACTTTTGATGTTTGAGTTGTAACGATGTTGCAGCTAATTTGCATATTATGATATATGTTATACTTTTCATAATATTCACAGTTGAATTATCATTCATGAATATTTTAAATAGATTATTTGTTATAATTATGTGATTTTAATATAATTTTTATAATTATTTTTTATTTTATACTATCTTAAAATTTATAAATTCGTGGGACTTACGCCTTATGTCTCTACGCCTCACCTCGTCAGAAATAAAATGCATCGACTCATGCTCCGCCTTTTTAAACATTGGTCTATATATACTTGGTGTGCGCCCTTTGGCTTTCGTATATGAAATGGAGTATTATCTTTATTGTGAATCATGACATATTGACTTTACTTTTAGGTGGTCCTGATTGAACTAGGGACACAACTTTTGTAAAGTATTATTATCAATTCATTTTATTATAATTTAATTAATCTTTAGTGCAAAGCTTTTCCAGGAACTCGAGCTACGTGACAAACTTTTTTCGCATGAGGTTAAAGTTTGTTGAGTATGCTTCACGAAGAAAGGAATTTTGTAATAATTGGTGTTCTAATGCTAATATAACAAACTCTAGCTTTTCATAAAAAATATTATATGCACTACACTTGGTTTACTTGGTTCAGAATAAGAATATTTTAAAATTATACTTTCGAGATTATAATTCCTCATATCCTATATGAAATAGATAATATTAAAACTTTAATATAAATTTATATCGATTTTAATTAATATCTACAATATAACACGAAATAAATGTAGTCTTAAATTTTATACCGAAATTAATATTGGAAATCCGATAACCAAATGCCTTTCGGTGTGCATATTCCTTCCTATCTACTGTAAGTGTGATCATCGCTTGGAAGTTTTGCTTTTTGCTGAAGAAAAGTGGTAAAGTTTCTGTGACTTTTTTTCTTTAAGCAATTGTTTTGATTTAGTATATGTGTAACTGAAGCAGGGAACACTCGAGAGTTTCTTCTTTCCAATGTACGAAACGAAAAACCAAAAAGAAAAAAAAGAAAAAAAAAGGAGAAGAAGAACAGTCAGAAGTACTTTCTATTTACAAGTCTGCTCTTTGCATCCATTAATGATAACTAAGAATTAATTGATTAAAGATGGATAACACAATAGGGTGAGTATAATGAATGTTAATGGAAAAAAAGACTGTGTAACAACTTAACCCACTACTGATATTGCTTTCGAGTCTAGATCTACATAATTCTAAAACATATTAATAGAAGACTTATTTTCTTATATACTCACCATCTCTAATTCCTTATTATGTTTTTCCAAGGTGGAATTATTACATTTATATATTAATAATCTAAACATTTACATATAAGTGTATTTTACTGTATTACCATCGTATGACTAAGAGGTCATGTGTTTAAAACGTGAAAACAGTCTCTTATAAAAATATAAAATAAGGCAAGTATGTAACTTCCTTATATTTTAGATTACTGGTTAATTTTGATTTTTATAGATAATTTACCTATAATTATCTTTTTATACGAGCAAGAGTGAAATGTAAATGAAAATAGGAGGCTTTGAGGCATTTTGTAAATTCAAGATCAGCAAAATTTGTTTCTTCCTTTTTTTGATCATTCAATATTACTTTATCAGTGTGAAACAATACTGATCCTTGGCAGTATATGCAAAGCAATTGCCTCCATCTCCGGCGGAGTATTCACAACTCGAATTACATTAGCTGGTTTTACTGTAACATCCACCACCGCAATCTGCCGTCCACCACTACAAATGACACAAACTCGTCCTCTTCCAACACTAATTTGCTCAGCACCTTTCAAATGGTCACAAGACTCAATCAACTCTTCCCACTCATCAATTTCTGATATATATTTACTCAATGATCCCTTTGTCTCATCCACTACGTACATCTCACTTTCATCATTTGTTGTTGTTGCTGCTGGCCCATTCCATCCTGCTAGCATTCCCTCTGGCATCTCTTCCCACTCATCTTTTGTTATATCGTAAACGGCGCCTTGTTTCACGGCATGTCCCTTGATATTTACCTGTTTAAAATATAATTAAGTAAATAAAAGTTAAAAAAAAATTCAATAATTACTTTTGGATGAGTTGATCACACAACTCAACACGGTTTCAAAGCCAGTGGCGGAACACGCAGGCTCAAGAATGGTTGCGTGTTCAAGAATGG
This sequence comes from Nicotiana obtusifolia, assembly GCA_002018475.1. Classification (NCBI taxonomy): domain Eukaryota; kingdom Viridiplantae; phylum Streptophyta; class Magnoliopsida; order Solanales; family Solanaceae; genus Nicotiana; species Nicotiana obtusifolia. The sequence goes on along the minus strand of MCJB01035712.1, from coordinate 68,232 downwards.
CCAGTTGGACATTCTTTGCCAGAGAATATACTGGTATACAAAAACTTAATATAAGTGTATGTAGGTTATATATTGTACTCTATATATATATATATATATATATATATATATATTAAATCTTGAACACTTTTAGCAAATTTTGATTTTACAACCAGTCAAAGCAGGTAATGAGTGACAATTATGACGTTGTCTAATACCCTTCGTAAAATTTCTGGTTAAAGATATTGTAACAGTACTAGAGTACGTTACATAATTTCATCGCTACTCATTATTAAATTAAAACAAAAAAATTCACGTGCTTCACCGGTCATAAAAAAATTCAAACTTTTGAACGAGATAGTCACAAAGATTACCATGCATAGTTTCCCTCTATAGCCAATAGCATCAACAGCTTCTCTACTAAATCTTCCATCTTTCAATCCAGACATTTTTTCCCATTTCCAATCATTAGCCTTTTTCTTCACATCCCATTTCTCTACAGATCTTGCTACATCTCCATCATATACAGATCCAATACCACTTGCTACATACACATTTCCATGTACAGAACTCGTACCACACCATCTCCGCGGCGTAGGCAATTTAGGTCCAAAAAACCATTCATTAGACAATGGATTAAATCCCAATGGACGTTCAAGTGCAGGTAGAAACTTATGTGTAGTAGCAGCAATAAGAACCATACGTTCAGATACAGTTAAAGATTGAATTGAAAGACTTCTTGATATAAAAGAAGGATGATGGCGAAGTACACGAATTGGTGGATCTGAAGGCGGATTCGGTAAAGAACTCCATTTAGATGAAATTGGATCTAAGCAGAAAAACTCCACAGACTTTTGTTCGACTATTTTTGCATATTGCTTGTTGCTACTACTAGATGAAGTAGTAGTAGTAGTTGTTGGAGAGCACACAACATAAAGAGAATAAAAAGGAGGAAAAAATGAGGTGTAAATAAGGCGTCGCCAAGATTTGCAAACACCATAAAGAAGTGAAGGGTGAAGGTTGGAAAGACAAAGATGAGCTAAGTGATCTGGCAAACCAGGAATCAGTACTGATGATTCAATACTGCTTTCTCGGTCATTTTCTTGCATTTTGATGCGCTTTAAGGCATCTTCCATGGCTGTGAAATTGCTCCCGTTTCTAACTTCATAGCCTTTGAGGGGAAAGAGCAAAAGTGGCCTATACACAATGAAACATATATAGAGTTTAAACTCCTGTTTCGCCATAGATTTGGGCTTCATTTTTTCAAAAAAGAATTTGAAAATAAAATTTGTTTATGAAATATGATCATCATTTTGGGGAAATAAATTAAAAAAATTTAAGTTACCACTCTTCCACTCACAAAATTTCAATTTTTATTCTAATAAAATGCATGTCTAAACACAACTTCAACTTTAAAATTTTTTTTTTTCAAGTTTCAATCAAATCTATCGACCGCTAGTTAAGTTATATATACTAAGTATAAAAATTTATTTACACTATCACATTATTCAAAGAAAAGAGATATTTACAGGTAAGTCTCCTTAAAATACGGGATTAGTAATCTTAAAGATAAGATATGTTATTTATCACAATAAATAAAAGTAATTTAATAATATAAAAATTATTTATACATGTATATGACTTATACTTTTATATATATATATACAGAGAGAGAGGCATGGGTTTTGGTGCTTGGAATGATGGTGTCTTTTGGCTTTATAATTCCTTTTCTTGCTGGCTGTTGAAGTCATAATTGAAGTACTTGGGACAAATCTTAGCTAGTTGGACTTTGTCCATGCTATAAATGCAAAACTTTACGTATTTAATGCTCACTAATTGCATAAGATATTAAAAGGATGCTTACAAATTGAAAATTGACGAGAAATGAAAATATCTCAAGAAAGGCCAAAAATGGATACTGTTAGAAAACTTCGTTTGGATCCGACATAAAATGAGGAAGATAGTGCACAATACCTCGAAGATGATAATACAGTCAAAAATCTACTTTATAGGAAAAGCTTCTCTCTGAAGTATGATTTTAATGGACCGTGTTGAGCCACGTATTTAGTTGCTTGGTAATTAGGGATGTACACCGATCGGGTTGATTTAAATTTTTTAATTATCAAACTAAATTAATAGTGTCGGATTTTTTAATCTGTAAACCAAATCAAACCAACAAAGTCGGATTTTTCAATTTTAGTTTTTCTCGGAATTTTTGAATTTTTGGATTTTTCCCTGTAATATTTTTATAGCACAAAATATGTAACTTGTGCTCCAAATATTTCTTTAGTCCTAGTAGGATACAGCTATATAGTGTATTTTCAAAAAAATAACACAATAATATGAGATGTGTCATAGAATTGTACTTAAATATCCAATAACAATGATAATGAAATCACTTAAAACAAATATTCCTAATTAATAAGCCGTAATAAAAATGAACACAATCTAAAAGTAATATATAAGGCATGCTAAAATAAGTACATCTAATAAGTATTATTAATTACATAACTAAGCCCTAAAGAAAAAGATAAACTAAGTTATGCATTTTCATTATAAACCAATGCAAAACTAAAAATAGATATCCAACATTATTGTGAGTTCTAGTATTGAATTGAATTTATTTTGTTAACATTAATATTGATCTGAACTTTATTTGAGTTGCTATATTTATGGGCTATAAAACTTATTCTACCATTCAAGAATGTTAAGTCCAAGATTAAAATAATACATTAAAAGATAAAACTGTGAAAAAGTTTAAGAAATATTTATAAATTACATCGAAAAAATATTTTAAAAATTATATAAATATAATGTCGGGTTGGTTTAGTTTCGTTTGACTTTTTAGTTAAATCCAAACCACATAAATTATGGTCGGATTTTTTTCAATACCAAACTAAATCAAATCAAACCTTATCAGATTTTTTTTCCGATTTAACTTAAATTATCGATTTGGTGCGATTTATCAGTTTTCTTTATACACCCCTACTTAGTAGGCTATGCCGTACCGAAAATATTTAGTTGCACCGCGTACTTATAAATTGAAGTGAAACTATATAACTTAATCATAGATTTAATGCACAAAACGAATATTTTACAATCATGATACAATTTCATAAATTATATCATAAATTTTACTTTAATCCTTTTTCATTTTCATTTTTCTGTAATATTAAATAAATTGATATGATACAATTATCTTGAGATTAATGAGGTGAACATTTTGACATTTCCTTTTTTAGTACTTATGTAGGAATTTGTTGTCCACATAGATTTCATACAAACTTCTATTACTTCACTTGTTGACATCAACAGTGAGCAAATTATCCAGTTTCTTTGCTTTTAATATTCCATGTTTTCCCACTGAAATTTAATACTTCCTCTTGTCCATAATAAATAATATTTTTAATCTTTTTTTTATGCTCTAAAATAAGTAATTTTTTCACATTTTAAGATTGAATTAATCATTTTTTTCCTACATTGCTTATGGAGTAAATAGTGTTGAAATATGTGTTAGGAATATTTATGTGAAGAGATAGTAAAGATTAATATGGTTAATTCCATTGCTAATTAATGTTAAAAAATAAATTTCTTAATATGTACGAAAATAACAAAAAAATCACTTATTATTGAAAACAACAAAAAAATCACAATATTGGCACGTCATTCACTGTTCAATATTTCCATTATAACGTCACTCTATCCTTTTTTAAACCTAAACCGCCATGAATATTAGGCAATGAGCGTAGCAAAAAGTTCGTAATTATCAGCGTGTGCTTTATTCTTGGTTTAATTTCAAATATTGATTGATGCCGTCATGCCGTGGCATCTAGCAGTGATCGATGTAGCCTTTTAGTTATTACTTATTAGTTCATCAGATCTCAGTATTATTGATATGGTGTATAAATAAATAAATAAATAAATAAATATATATATATATATATATAAATTTATTAAAATTATAATAAATATTATATTTTATCTCATTTAATATTAAAGAATCTTAAAAATTGAAGTTATCGCAGTTAAATTTTGGATCCGCCGGCATCTAGTGTCACTCATTGCAAGCAAATCAACAGCAGCGCCAGTTCTGTGGTGGTCACAATTTCCCTAGTTGCGCAACTTTTTTGCCACTTTCCTAATCATGGAAAAGGCACACGTATAGCTCAAACAATTGGTGTTCACAAGTTCCTTAAAATCCTCAAAGCATAACAGCAAACACAAAGTTTCCATCGGTTTACACAACTCCACCCCTCCCCCCACCCCCACTAACCTTTTATCAAAAAGAATTATTTTGAGTTCAATCTATGAAAAAGAATCAGGTCCAAATGTGAGGCCAGCAAGTATACAAAAGTACATTATAGATAGCAGTTTGAGGTTTTGAACGAGATAGTCACATTCAACGAAATGTTATTGGCGGCCCCTGAATGCTAAATGGAGCCTGGGCTTTGAGACCTTGACTCATTTGTACTCTTGGATGTCCCATCTTGTTGGAACGAAGTTCCGACATGGCGCACTGCCAGTCTTTGCATCTGTTCTAGTGATAAAAAGTAATGGAGTACGCATGCTCCGTACATAAAATGATAAGCATAATCTCAAAGGTGTTAACCTTTTTTTTAATTTGGATTTAACTTGTATACATTAACAATTATAAATATTTTTACACCTATATACATCTTAACTTATCGTAATAGGGTTCACCTACCTCATTGTTAGGTGTATTTATCTTTTAAGTGACCTTATATAATATAAAAATTTCATACACGGTCAATACAGAGAAGTTGAAATCTTTATATATATCCCAACAGTAACTCTCTCCTTTTCAATTGATACCATCCTAGTCGTATTTAACTTCTCATTAGGAATAGATGGGCTCACTTGTTGACATTTTCAGGGATTGTTTGGTACATTGGATAAGAATAATAATCCCGAGATAAAGTTTATGATTAAGTTTATCCCATGTTTGATTTGGGGTTTTAGCTAATCCCATAATAAGTTTTACATTAAATGGTGGGATTAGCTATCCTATATAGAAGGTGGGATAACTAATCTCATGGGAGGATATTCCACCATTTTACCAAAGGACCTCTTAATTCGTTAGATCCTTTCCGTTGTTTCCTTGTGCGACTCCCATCTATAGTCAAATCGGAACAAGTCAAAAGATTGAGCGACTACTTTGCCTACTGCCTGGCTATATAATCTCTTAGTTTTGCACCTACTTTATACTTTCATTAACAAATTCTGGCAGCATTATATGACGATTAAAACATGATCGATATGTTTTCATGCTTCATACCAATTAACCACATAGACTGACCAAATAAGGAATCTGAGATAGAACAAGAAGGTATACTATACAAAATTTATCATTGATATTCTGTAATCACTAAAACGGAGAGTACTGTATAGGTTGAACGTGAAGTTTCAAGATAAATTAAGAAAAGTTGGGGGAGGAGGGGAAGAGACTAAATAGGAAATAAGAGAGAACTACCTACGAATACGAAGAGCAATTTTTTGTTTGTTCAATTTTTGTTAATGCCAACACAAGTTAAAATATCTGTTTGTGCTATTTCTACTTACATTCACCATTTTCACGCATTTTCACCATCCTTAACAGCTCCTGAATGATGACATGATCCTTGAATTATAAATTATCTCCGCAAATCCAAATCTCTCGTTCCTGTGATAGCTCATGCATAATGCAGCCATTTATCAATCCACCTCACCAGATCATTTCTTGATAAAGTTTCATGAAGAAGCAACTGATAAGGCTAAAGGCATCTCAATTTCCTTTGCAGAGTTGATGAATGATGCATCTCCTCCATCCTGTTGGATATGGCCACTTTCTTGTTTGCCATTGTTAATGTTATTGTTATTAGAAGTAGCAGCATTTGCCTTGGAATCAGTCCTGGCCGCCCCAGGGTTTGCCATTGTGGCAGCCCTTGAGGTGCGCCTTGAAATCTGGAGGTTGTCAATGCTGCTGTCGCCAAAACAGCACCGTTTCATGCCCGTGTAAAAGTAAGTCAGGAGCCAAAATATGTAGGGAGAACCAATCAAGATCAATCCTGCAGCTGGAAACCATGGCTGGGAGTGATCTGGCACGAAAAGGTAGAGAACAAGGAGGACACCACCCATTAGTACACAAAGACAGAACAAGGAAGAGATCAGAGGAACCCTCAAATCCCCCTCCCTCTCCTCCATTGTCCCTCTTCAAATATTTTCCTTTCTATATCCCTACAGAAGGATCTGTTTCCTTTCTTTCCGTTGATTTCTTTTCTTCTATTCTTTGTTTTCCTTTTCCCTTCTCCCTCCCTTACTCTAGTATGTTCTTTGTTTTTCTTTCATTGTCGTCATTTTTCTCTCTTCCAGGTTCTTCCTCCTCCTCCCCCTCTAATGGAGATCATGCAATCAAGATCTCTCTTTTTCCTATTTTCTTTTTTCGGGTACCTGTTTTTCCTGAGATGCAAAAAAGAATCAACAGGAAGGAACATTTCAGACAGGAAAAAAGAAAAGCGTTTAAAGCGGAAGGTTGTTTATAAAATATGAAATGGTAATGTCATTAATTTTAACCGTATTAATACAAAAGACAGAGAAAAAATTGTCATGAAGTTGGACAAAACTTAGGCTTTTTGGTTCTTTAAAGCAATTTTATGAATGAAAATCATTTTGTCCCTCCTATCGTCTTCAAAATCAAATTCTCTCTCCAATTTTACACTATAGACATTTTCTCCCCCTATCCCAAGCAGTATATTTTACCCGTACATTCTCAATCCCCACTATACGTAATCTTTTAAATTATAATACTTTAATTCTTTATTTCAAGTTAAGTGCTCTATCTATAATTTAGATTATGACCTACCTTATTTTAGATTATGATTTTATAGGACAGAATTGACTGGTGATTTATAAATCCATGTCTATTTTTTATTCGCTATGTGCATATTCATAATATCGTATTTATTTATACTTAATTTACTAAGTTCATAAGTCAAAAGATATATAAGTATCCTACCCTACATCTCCTACCTTGTATGCGAAAACTTACTAGTATTCAGTTTAAAAGTTCCTCTAAAGCATTGCATAAACGTTTCTGTTTTCTCATTGATGAATATATAGAGGCTATCATGTTGCAAAGCATTCGAAAATTTTATCCTAATAGTCTGCAGGAGCTTAATTCGATTTTCACTTTTGTCAAGCACAACTATATTCAAGATTTTCATCTAGCTCTCATAAATAAAATGTAAAACTGCTAAATTTTGAACTTACCTTCCAAGACTCACAGCTTTCACCAGTAATTGCACCCAACTCTGACTAAAACCGAGAGCACTTTCGTCAAGCATAAGGTTTCAGGTCTTCATACAATCACATACTGGACTAGCATCTGTAACAGATATCAAGCAACATCTGCGAAGAAAGAGAAGCATTAAGTTGATGCATGTGCACAAGATTCACATGCGTAGCTCTTCAATTTAGAGATGTCTGAAGAATGACCTCTTAATGAGATTTGAAGGCTATTGAGTAATGTTCCAATCCTAGATGAATTCATCAAAAAGGAACCAGAAATTCTACTCAGGAACTTTTATAGATAGGAATACAGGGAAAAAACATGTTAAGAAACATTAATTTCTTCAGAAGAACTGAATTTTGAATAGCATCCCTGATACATTACTGTGCCACTATCCTCAATCAGTGCAGAAAGACTCTCTAGTTCTTTGTATATGTCCTTTGCTCTGGGATTACATCTTTCATTTGAAACAAACTGAGATATACAACCATTTATCTCAATCCAACTACATGCCAATTCTTTCTTCAAATCATACTTTTTAAGTAGTGCTCTCACACGAGCTGCATCTTTCCACATTCCTCTTGCAGAATACAGATTGGATAAAAGAACACACATTCCAATATTAGAAGGCTGAATGCTTAGAAGTTTCTGGGCTACAAGATCACCTAAATCAAAATTTTCGTGGACTCTACAACAACTAAGCAATGTCTCCCAAGCATGTGCAGGGAGATTTACAGGAATTTGTTCGACAAGCTCGAAGGCTTCAGCTAGCATACCTGATCTCCCAAGGAGATCAACCATGCAATTATAGTGCTCAGCCTTTGGAATTATACTCCACCTTTTCTCCATTGATATAAAGTAGCTCCAACCCACGTCCACTAATCCAGAATGAGCACAAGCAGTTAGGACACCAAGAAAAGTTACATGGTCTGGTTCATATCCAGCTTGAATCATACAAAGAAAAAGATCAAGGGCCTCTTTAGCCGAACCATGACATGCTTGTGATACAATCATGGCATTCCATGCTATTGTGTCGGGTCTTTTCATATTTCTGAATAGCGAGGAAGCATCATTTATAAATCCACACCTAGAATACATGGATATGAATGCACTCGTTATCATTGTGTCATTTTGAAAGCCACTCTTGGTTACACAGGCATGCAAAGCTCTTCCCCAAGCATGCAAAGCAAGAACACCACACAATGGGACCACATTGGAAAATGTGCTCTGGTCCGGCTTGTAATTATTTTGCAACATCTGGACATATAAAAGCAAAGCTTCCTCATTTTGATATCCCGAAATCATAGTGTTCCACGAGGTTTCATCTTTTCTAGGCATCTGCCCAAATAACTCTCGAGCACTAGTTATATCATCTTGCTGAACATAACCCCACAACATCAAATTCCATGATACTGTATTCCGCCATGCCATCTTTTGAAACAGATGAAGAGCATCTTGCGGTCTTCCATTCTGCAGATAACCACTTAGCATTGAATTCCAAGCAACAATATCCCTATGAGGCATTGCAGCAAAAAGCTTTTCTGCCTCCTCTATGTTATTATTTTCACAGTACCCTTGAATCATGGCAGTCCAAGCGACTACATCCTTCTCAGGCATATCATCAAATAAACTTCTAGCTTTCTCCACCTCCCTCACTCTTGAGAAACACGTGATCATACTAGTCCAAGAAGCCACATCATGCGTATCCATTCTCATAAATAACTTATATGAATCCTCAGTCCTCCACATGTCAGCATAACCTGCTAACATAGCATTATAAAGTGACAAACTTTTCACTGCTGCTTCGCTAAACAACCTCTCAGCTTCACTCACATCCCCGTATCTGAAATAGCCTTCAATCATAATCGCCCATGACACATCATTCTTAATCTGCATCAGATCAAACAATTCTCTACCTTCCTCTATTCTCCCATTGCTCACATACCCCGAGATCATCGAATTCCAGCAAACCACATTCTTATCATCCATTCCATCAAACATACGTCGTGCCATCTCTAAATTCCCATTTTTGGCATACCCGCTTAACATGGCTGTCCAAGAAACAACATTTCTGCTAGGCATTGCATCAAACACTTTTTGAGCAGGATTAATCATCCCATTTCTGATATAACCAGATATCATACAGTTCCAAGTTACTACATTCTTTTGGGGCATTTCATCAAACAGCCTGCGTGCGGCCTCAACATCACCTTTCCTAAAATAGCTAGTAATTCTTGAGTTCCAATTGAACAACGAGTTTGCGGTGGAACTCACATGACGAATCCAAGAATAAGACTTTACGCTCCTAAAGCAAATGCGTGAAGCCCATTTGAGCCGTCTATGCATAATAATAAAGTTTTTTTGGGGGGTAAAATATTCAATTATCATCCATGACGAATATTCTAATCGTATTATTGATCATTTCAACAAGGGGAAAAAAGGAAAAAGTAATGAGACCAGTAATTTGCTCCAAGTGTAGAAATCAAATTATGCTACTAGTCGATTTTGAAATTTGTGATGAATCTCTTTCCCTGAAAAATTGTGAGATCACTTGAATAAGACTATCGAGCACAAGGAAGTGTTCCCGCGGGAATTATTCACTTTTGAGGCCTTGTATTTGGAAGTTGAACACTTCCAAAAAATTAGATTCATGGTCTGAAGAGTTAGTTTTAGATTTTAAATTTCAGACCAGGAGACTTCAGGGTAGTGGCTATTTGTGTAAAAAGGCCAATTATAGCACGGGGCTAGTAGAAGGCTTCTTGAAGTTTAAACTTAAAGGACATGAAGTTCAAAAATTGTGTCCAAAAATTTTGAATCATATGCCCTTAATTTTAGGTTTGCAGTTCAAAAATTCAGAACACTTTATCATGAAATTTAGGTGATTTGGCTAATTTTTATTATATTATGAGTTAAGAATATATTTTAAATAGTAGGCTTAAAAATAGCTACTGATGCACTTCTCCCTTCCTGCTACGTAGATGGGCCGGCCATATTAGCCCAAAAATAAACAGAATTACAAGGAAATGATAGTAGATGGTTGTCGATTTATGAAATTAAGGATACAACATTATATGGTCATCTATATCTTTTTAAGTTGTTGACTTTTACTTGCAATCTTATCTATCGAGTTCAAAGATTTTCTCAAAACAGTTAGTAGAATGTTGGGATGACAGAATATAATGATTTTCATCTTTTAGAATTGGATTTAGAAAAGCTATTTATTTCCTCTTATGGTTCAACATTCAGAAAGCTAAACACGAACCATCTTGTGAATGCTGTAACTTCTGTTAATTGCATAGTTATTTTTTATTCGGCCAACATAATGTTTACCAATGGAAAAAATCTAAGGTACACTTACTTTTTTTTGAACTCTTCACATTTTTAACCATTGATAGTTCCATCTATTTCACACTTTTGATAACGGAAGAAAATAGAAAATATGAATCAAAAGATGTTACCTTCCCCTCTTTGGGTACTAGAAAAATTCTGAGAACACTGGTAGAAAATATAAGTAGGGTTGCTAAAGTGTTGAAACTAATGAAATTGTGGAATCGACTTGAATACTTATTAAAATTCTTGAGATTTTTTGAGGTACAAAGCTTCTATCACCATGTACTACCAAATGAATGCGAACATCCCTCTCAAGACAAGACAAAGACCAAGCCAACGCAAAAGACCAAGTGAAACAATTCATTGGAGTTGTCATCTCTGGTAACAATGTTGTGATAAGGCAAGTCCAAATCATCTTTAGCTTAATGTAAGAAATTCTTGATCCCTTCCAAAGATTCCAAACGAAGCAGATTAGTCCATATTTGTCTACTAGTAATTGAGAACTTTCCACGCTTTGCAACGCAATGGCTGACATCAAAGATTGGGTGTGTTTGGCACGAAGGAAATTATTTTCACGGAGAATAAATGATTTTATCACTTATTTTTCTTTGTTTGGTTGGTGAGTGAAAAATATTTTGTAATGTTTGATTAGAAAGTAGAAAATATATTTTTGTGCTACTCTCCTGTGTTTCCTTGCTCCCCCTCTCCTCCCCTCCAAATAGCTAACATTTTCAGGACTCTATTTTTTTCAAGAATTTAATTTTTCTTCTAAAAATTCACACAAACCCAAAGGAACTAATATGCTACTTTACATTTTTACGCAAAAATAACGTTGAAATTTGTGCTCCATAACTAAAAAAAAAATTCTTTTTTTGGTTAAAAAAATAATCTTTCTACAACATGAAAATAAATACTCTTTTTATTGAAATAAAAAAAAAAATACTTTTTCTGCTTCGTGAAAAGAAAATACTTATTTTATTAAAAAAAATATTCATTTGTTAAAATGAAAAAATATATATATTTATAATATGAAAAAAAAAGTACTATTAATAATATTTTATTTAGAATGGTAATAGGGTGGAGGGGGTGGGGTGGATCAGTGGGGGTAAGATGGGGATGAGAAATAGGGCGGAGAAAGTTGAGAAAGAATTTTAAAAAATATTTTTCCTTTCTCTCGATGATATCTAGCCATATACTCCATTATACATCACTTTTGTCAAATAAAAGAACAACCTGAGTGTTTAAATAGACTTAGCTTTTAGATATCACTTGCAAAGCAACATGGCAGAAGAACTCAAGCTTCACAGAACATGGTCTAGCCCATTTGGTTTGAGGGTCGTTTGGGCGCTACATATCAAAGGAATCCAATATGAAACGATTTTTGAAGATTTAAGCCAGAAGAGCCCTGAACTCCTGCAGCATAATCCTGTTCACAAAAAGATTCCTGTGCTTGTACACAAAGGCAAACCAATCTGTGAATCACTGGTAATTCTCGAGTATATTGACGAGACTTGGAAGGAAGCTCCTTTGCTACCTCAGGACCCTTATGAAAAAGCCATAGCGCGTTTTTGGGCAAAATTTGGGGAGGACAAGGTAAGAAACCATTGATCTGTCAAAACGGCGGCGGGGTAGACCTAAAACCACATTAAGTTATCTCGAAAGACCCATAAATCCTCATAATCAATATAGATTTAGCTAAAAATAGGGCTCAATCAAAGTAAAAGATCCATAAAGGATACCTACTATTTGAGAATGGTTTTAGAGTTGTTAGAGAACTTCTCGTTATATTATTATTATTATTTTTATTATTACTACTACTACTATTATCTACATATATATTTAACTTACTTTTCACTTTCAATTTTGTTTTATTTTTGCTATGACGATGATGCAAGTTGAGCTTAAAAGAGGTGAGGATTCACATAGACAGTAGACATTTCCAGTTATAACAATAATTTTCTTACCTTTTTCAAGAATGAGTTAAATTTTCACTGATTTCTTTTTTCATCTGCAGCTTCTGCCATCAATATGGAGTGTATTCACAGGACAAGGAAACGAGAAATACGAAGCTCTTGGTCCAGCAGTACAAAATCTAGAACTACTTGAAGAGCAACTGAAAGAGAAGAGATTTTTTGGTGGAGAGAAAATAGGATACCTGGACCTTTCACTTGGTGTGTTGGCATATCTTCGTGATGTACTTGAAGAGGTAATCGACCTGAAGTTGTTCGATGCAGGCAAATTTCCTCTCTTGTCAGCATGGATGGATAACTTTTACGATGCTCCAGTAATCAAAGAGCACTGGCCACCTCGAGACAAATTAATAACGAAATTCCAGCTGCTTCATGAAAATTATCAGACAGCAAATGCTCCTAAATGAACTAGTTTGTGAAGTTGCTGCTGTATTATAGTTCATGGAAATAACAACAAACTCCATTAGCTGATGGCTGAACTGCTTGTATCAAGTTTTGGATGTTTTCTGGACTATCAGGAATAAAAGTTTTGAAATTCTTACTTGGCTATCTTTACTTGCTACCTGAAGTAACACTGTAGATGTAATTTTCAAGTGTCGATTAAGTAATAAATTGTGCATAATTTTAATTCAAAAGATCAAATTGTTGCTGTTAGAGTACTGAATCATTATTCATTTTAAAGTGAAGATATCCTAGATATTCTTATGGTTTCTAATACCCAAAGAAATAGCTATGTGCTCAGCTTGCAGCAGTAGAATATCTTGGCAAAAACAGTGAGGAAGTAGCTAGCACTGAGGTTTTTTTCTTTTGGGGGTGAATAAAAGATTTTATTTACCAAGTAAACATTATGTACAAACAAAAAAGAGCTGAAAGTGGAATATCATCCCAATTCAGCCAGCTCCAGTTCTACCTACTTCGCAGCCTAGTCAAAAGAAAATTATTTATTACATGCTATGGATAGTAATTGAGTTGCTCCAGTCTTCTTGTCAAACTATATTTCATAGCTCCTCTGCACAATGTCTCTTGTATAAGCAGCTTTGTAACCACTTCAGCATTTCTTTGTTTACTCTGAAAAACTCTCATATTTCTTTCTTGCCATATAAAGTAAAGTGCACCTGCAAACACCATTCTGAGTACCGCAGCACCAGCAGTTTTCCCCTGCATATGATTTCTTTCCCGGGCCATCCCAGCCCTTGACTGGCTTTACATATACCCTGACACTGCAACAACTTCAACCACATTCTGTCAGACGATTCACACCTGAAGAACAAATGCTATACACTTTCATTCTCTACAGAACAAAGAGGGCATATTTGATCAGGAGTTACACCCCATCTAGCCAGCCTAACCCTGGTAGTCAATCTGCCATGACCAGACAAAGTAAGCATAAAAATCCACCTATGACACCCTTGATCAGTTGATTGTTACATACAAGTTTCCTCCATGCCACCTAGCACAAAGTTAAAATCAAAGTAGCTCACATTCTGTGTTCATGCCCTTTAGGAGTATCTCGATGGCTCCTGCATTTATTCCACAGTCTTCATACAGTCAAGAAAAATATTCAATGAATGAATTAGTAACACGAGTTCCCATGAAATATCTAGCTTATAGTTATAGACAACTTTCATTTTTCTTCTGCCATTTGTGTCTTGAACTCCAGTGGGATAGGATCAAGCTTTTGATTGCTCAGATAATAGTCCCACAACCAAGTGAGGTCATTAAAAATAATGGCGTTTAATTTGTCATGTAAACCTTTTTCTTTTCTGGAATTATGATTGACTGATAGAAGCAACAAAAAGATATGATGGACGAATGAAAAGATCAATAGTAAAGAAGCTCACAAATCTACCAGGTATATTCTTTTTCTTGATGTATGTATAAACCCATACATGATAAAGAGGACAAAACTACTGATTATGAGATTTAAGTGGTTGGATTGTTGAATTAGACGTCCAATTATCAGGTGTGTCACAGCAAGAGATTTAATGTACCTTTAACCTACCAGAAACGAAATATAGTAGTATACCTTTTGTATGCATCACTATCTATTGACCTCCGAATGAGAAAGTAGGCACGCTGTTCCACTAGAAAGAAGCAGGCCCTTCAATGACAATGATCAACATTAAAACAAAATAAAGAATAGAAAATAAAAGTATAAACCGTATATCTGAAATTTTGTCCCAGCATAAAGGAGTTTCTAATGAAATACCCTAATAATGAGTTAACAGGAATACACAGAAGTAAACGGCACGCCGGAGATGACTCACAAACTCTATAACAGCTATTTTATCTTTAAAAATTGAAGACTTTACCAGATATGAAGATCCTTAATACTTCTGCATCTCTTTTTGAAGTCGACTAATGCACCAGTCCTGCAACTTAAGGTAGACGTAATAGCACAGGAGACATAGCTTGAAATCTCACAAATCTAATAAGCAGAGAGATATTTCACCTCCAGATTGTTTCAAATGATAAATCCTTAGTTTCTTCACTGGTAGGAATCTTTTCATCTGCTAAGTAGGAGGAAGGACAACAGACTTTAATCACCAGTAGTCTCTGCAGCTACATGTCCCATCCTTGAACAAGTGAAAGCGATTTGCATCTCTAACTAGTATTTCCCTCTGCACAATTTTTGACACATACTTGGTCCAAGTGTGGCAATCCCCACAAACCCGGAGATTCTTCATCACTTGCAAAGGTGAACCTTCTTTTGTGTTCAACAATCCAAATGCTATAGCAAGTCTTTCACTATGCCCACAAAGAAAATTTATCTTCTCATCTTCACCGACATCATGCAAAACAAATTTTAAGTCAGCAACATAACCTTCCTTATCCATTGCACTGTTGAGGTCCTCTATGAGCTCATTGACTTGTTTGTATTGTTGAAAAGACCTATCCCCAGTGCCAAAAATAAAAACTCTGCTGCTAATTTCAATCCAACTACATCCTGGGTCTTTCTTGAGTCCTCTAGCTTTCAAGGATTTTCGTATTGTTCTTACTTGGTCCCACTTCCCTAAGGCAGCATATACGTTGGAAGCTAAAACATTATATCCAGGATCGTCAGAGTTCAATTCAACAAGACGTTCTACAACACGTTCAGCAGTCTTGGTATCTCCACTAGCTCGACAGGCACTAAGCAGAGCTCCCCACATACTTGCATCAGGCTGCAGCGGCATAGAAAGGATAAAGTCCTCTGCTTCAGTTAGTAGACCAGAACGTGATAAAAGATCAACCATGCAAGCATAATGTTCAATCCTAGGCTCAATGTTGTATTCTTTTCTCATTTGGTTAAAGCAAGCACGGCCTTCTTTCACTAAACAAGAATGGCTACATGCATATATAACGGCAACAAAAACAATATGATCGGGAACAGTACCCCATTCCTTCATCTGTTGAAAAGATCTGAGAGCTTTCATTCCTTCACCATACATTCCATATGCAGAGATCATTGTTGTCCACGTCACCACGTCTTTGATCCTCATGTGCTCAAAGACCGAGATTGCACTCTTTAAACTCCCAGTTTTGGAGTACATTTCGATCAGTGCATTTCCAACAGGGACATGTGACTCAAAATTGAGCCTGATAATGAAGCCATGCAGCTCTTTCCCCTGTCTTTTGGCAGCAAGCAAGGAACACAAAGGCAACGAACCTAAAAGGGTAGCAACATCTGGCATGATACCGTCCATTCTCATCCTACCGAGCATCTTTAAACCTACGTAACTTTCATCATAATGACCACATGCAGCAATAATAGTATTCCACGTTACAATATCTCTAGTATTCATGATTTCAAATTGCCACACTGAATGCTCCATTTTACCACATTTGGCATACATATCTAGAAGAGCATTGCCCACAATAAGAGTGGAATCGTATCCTCTCCTAATTATATCAGAGTGGAGCTCTCTTGCGAAATACACGTCCATCAACTTTGTACAGGTTGACAGAAGTGTCACAAAGGTTACAGAATCCGGTTGCACGCCTATCCTCATTATCTTAAACAGATCTACTGCTTCCTTATTAAACCCATTTTCAACATAACCACTAATCATTGAGTTCCATGAGACCAAATCCCAACTTTTCATGTTGTCAAATACTTGCCTTGCATCTGCTAAATCACCACATTTTGCATACATATTAATTATGATATTGCTAGCAGTAGTATCACATTCATATCTATGTTTCAAAATAAAGTCATGAACATATCTTCCGAATCTTAAATCCCCCAAACGTCCACAAGCTTGTAAGACAGAAGTAATTGTAAGCAGATCCGGCTGATACTCACTAACCATTTCTCGAAACAAGTTGATGGACTCCTGATGCAACCCGGAGCGAGAAAACCCACAAATAATGATATTCCAAGTGACAGTATCTCTAACTATCATCTCATCAAAGATTCGCCGACAGTCCAACAACCTCTCAAACTTAAAGTACATCGAAAGAAGTCCGTTACTCACAGTCATATCTCCCTTAATTCCACTCTTCTCCACCAACCCATGAACTGTCTGACCCTGTTCAATCTCCATCAAACCCCCACATGCAGGTAAAACACTAGACACGGTAAAAGTATCAGCCACAACACCCAGTAACCTTCCCTCCCGAAAAGCTTCCACCGCCTCTTCCCAACACCCATTCGCATTATACCCCGAAATCAAACTATTCCAAGAAACCACATCTCTATGAGGCATTCTATCAAACACCTCACGAGCTCTCCCTAGTTCCTTCATCCGCGCATACATATCAATCAAAGCATTACATATATACAAATCTGATCCAAAACCCATCTCCAAAACATCATCATGAACAATTTCAGCCTTTTTAAGATCCAGTAAATTGCCACACGAGTTAATAATCGAAGGAAAAGTATAATTATCCGGCTTAACATTTAATTTTCTCATTTGGGTATAAAAGTATAATGCTTTAGAGAATAACCCATTATAGGTCATGGCTCTAATGATAGTATTCCATAAGTAAACATTATGGGTAGGTGAATTTATGCGGAAAATGGATAATGAAGAAATAGGGTCTTTGAACTCGGAGTACTTTGAAATGAGTTTTCCACAGAAGAATGTCGATTGGTGCTGGCCTGAAATTACTATGAGAGAATGAACTTTGTGGAGATCAGTTCGGTTTTTAACAGATGATAATGCTCTTGAGAGCAAAATATGGAAGCAATCGTCGGTTCTTTGGCCGGCACTGCCAAGCTTTATGAGCTTCATGGATAAAACAATAACATCTTTGATATATTTGAAACCAACAGGTTTTATAGCATTCCGAGTGAGTTTACCCCTCTTTCCACACCCGCTGGTACAATGCTATAGTCTAATTTTGTAGTCCTATTTAACGGGGTTTGATTGGTCATATAGTCTTTAAAAAAAATAAACTTTTGATATATAAGGTGTGATACCCCGTAAATTCACCTATGTGATTATGCCGTAACGTGGTAAGTGTGTATGGGCCTAAGAATAAGAAGAATGGTTGAAATATATTGAAAAATGTTAAGAAAAAAGGGCGGGAAAACAAAATGAACGAAAGGCGTAAGAGTGTAATATTATCTACTAGTTGAGTTATGATATGGTAAAATGTGTAAGGGCTTAAGAGTAAGAAAACATTGAAAAGTGTTGAAAAATGTTAAGAAAAAGAACAAATGAGCAAAGAGCGATAGCATTGTGGGAAACGCGAACCGCGAAACCCACATGCGCATCGCGAAATGGTCCTGCATATCGCGAACATGGGCAGAAGCTGGAGGAGGTACTTCGCGACAAGAAAGCGATTCGCTTTCTTGAAAAGCGAATCGCGAAATGAGCATGGGCGTCGCGAACACGAACAGAAAGTCCCAGGCAAGAAACGCGACGGAAACGCGGTTCGCGAAATGGAAAAGCAAACCGCGAAACTGACCCCTCCCGTCGCGAACTAAAGCAGAACATAAGGTCGCATTTCGCGACCAAAAAGCGGTCCGCGAAACCCAGAAAGCGAACCGCGAAATGCCCCTCTGCGTCGCGAAATCAACATTTTGCTAAAATTTAGTTTTTGACTCTTTGACCTATAAAAGGCACTCAAACTCGTTTCCATTTTATTTCATAAGACCCAAACACATCAGAAAACCCTCAAGAACATCTCTCAAGGAACCCACAAGCCCTAATCGATTCCTCTTCATCCAAACACATGAATCAATGAAGAAAGCATAAAAATTGAAGAAGAAAGAAGAAGCCCTAGCTGAAGCTTGTCTCTTGCAAACCCAAAATCAAAGACGAAACTTAAAGATTGATGAATCAAGAAAGAGTAATGGATTAATCAACATGCAAGGTAAGTTCCTACACCCATTTGCTTAAGGATTCTTGGAAATCCAACACATGCATGTAAGAATCCATGAAAAAGGAGAAAGAAAGCTTTGGGTCTAAACTAAACACCACCAATAGAGTGGGTCATGAATGATTTTGAGTTGCATGTGTCATAAACATGCTTAATAAGTTTAAGAGGGAATAAATTAAGGGAAAACACCTCATGAACTTCGGAAATTATGAATAGTAGTATGAAGCCTAGTAAGTAATGGTTGGGTTGTTCCTAAATTGTAGATTAAAGGATTGTACGCACTTCCATAAGCTTGGAAGCGGATGCTAGATATACGTTCCAGGTATGTAAGACTATACCGTTCTTTCTTTTGCACGATTCTTGTCAAATACTACATGTCTCAAAGAAGCCCCAAACGAATACTCTATTCTTAGAAGCTAAGAATGCTTATATTGATTCCCTCCTATGGGAGATTCCACATATTGCTATTTGTTCGCAATTGTGTTACTTGATAAGTACGACTGATGTAAAAAGTGAATGCTATGTTACGACGAAGAAGAAAGAGTAATAAGAACGATAAGAAAGAACGTAAGTCACGAATGAACTGTTATGAATTGAATGTATATATATGAATGAATGATTGTATATGATTGAGTTGCTAAGAATCGAATGTATATGTATGTATGGTTGGATATGATCGAATTGGGCACGATCTCATGTGATGAAGAAATAATTGAATGAATCAACTTATGATAAGTTGTTTATGTGCCGGCCCGTCTTATAAGTCGGTCGGACAGGCGCCTAATGTGTGACTCTAAATATATATATATATATATATATACATACGCTTATGCCAAAGACTATATATATATATATACACACCGGGCCATGGTGAACTTGGCCGGGCAATGATAGCTAAAGTAAATACGATACACCGAGCCATGATGAATTGGCCGGGCAAATGACGATACACCGAGCCGTGATGAATTGGCCGGGCAAATAACGATACACCGAGCCATAATGAATTGGCCGGGCAAATGACGATACACCGAGCCATAATGAATTGGCCGGGCAAATGACGATACACCGAGCCATAATGAATTGGCCGGGCAAATGACGATACACCGAGCCATAATGAATTGGCCGGGCAAATAACGATACACCGAGCTATGATGAATTCGGCCGGGCAATGATGATGTATAAACACCGATTAGTCGGGTATGTAATAATAGTAATAATGATATTAGTGGTACAAGCCCAAGGAGGCATATGCTATTATAAAGCTCGCAAAAGCGAGGTTATGATTACAGTTATGATATGCTTATGAGCCCAAGGAGGCATATGTGTGTGTGATTGTATGTGATAACATAATTGTAATGATGAATATGAAGCCCACGGAGGCATATGTGTGTGTGATTTTATAAATAGAATGACTACGTGATGTATATGTTTGAAATGATATACTTAAAGGTAAGAAGCCCACAGTAAAGCAGGTAAACTAAAAAGATGAATACTTAATGCATTTGATATAATGAACATGTATGAAACTAATAGGCTTACGAGAATGGAATATGTCTTAAATCTCTGAAATGATGGAAATGAGTTCCATGATGAATATGTTAAAGGTATGCTGCCCTCATAGGTAAATCCCAACATTATGAGTTGTATACTCCTATTGTATTGCTTATGTTATTGCTTTCAGTTATATATTCCTGTCTTACATACTCAGTACATATTCCGTACTGACGTCCTTTGTTTGTGGACGCTGCATATCGTGCTGCAGGTCCAAATAGATTGACAGGTGAAGCTCCTCCTCCACAGTAGGCTACCATATCAGTCCAGCAGAAATAGCAAGATTCATCTTTCGGACTTGCTATACTTGGGTATGTTTTTGTATAGATGTTTTGGGCATGTCGGGGTCCTGTTCCGACTAAGTATTTTGTATGTACTCCATAGAGGCTCATTAGACAAAATGTCAGTGTATGTATAAACTAGAGTTGGGCTATGTGTAATTATGTCGCCTTGTTGGCATCTTATGTACCTCGTTGCATGGTTTTGTATATAGCCCAGTGGGTTATGTTGTGGGTGGATGTATATTCATGATATGGTATGTTGTGTGACAGGTTAATGTCATTATAGTTGACAGGTATAATGTTATTATCGCCGTCCAGGCAAGTACGATACACCTTATGAATAATAAGGGTAGTTATGTACAGGGTTCGCCGGTACTCTGCAAGCAGGGTCCGGTGCCCGGTCGCGGGCCCCCTAGGTTGGGTCGCGACATAAGGTCTAAAGCATACTAAATTATGTCATTAAGGATAAAGAAAAGTTTTAAAGTTAATTTATTTTTAAACAAAGAAATGTGTAGTACTAATCCCTATGTGCTCTTACCGAGAAGATTCTAGCTAACAAAATGGAAGCAAAAGATTCATTTATCCATATCAATTTGTCGAAATTATAAAGTCCGGAAGACTTCATCTTCTCTTGGGCATATAGATTTTATGTATATTCCTAGATTTTGAAACTCAATTGCATATAGCTTAGTTAGGTTTTCTATTTCTCTTCTACACGAGGTCGCTTGGGAGCATGCCTTACCAAGTTGGATTGTAAAATGTTTTGTTGTTTCTATATGGACACTTCTTTCTCCTTTGTGCATTTCTCTTTTCAAAATGTAGATACTTACGTTAGGTCTAATACTTGCCATGAGTCTAGTATCCATATAGACTCATACAGATATTCATATAGATCGCTAGTGACTTCATATAATTTCAAATGGAGGTGTAAATATATGAACAAAACTTTGACTTCATCAATAGAATACGATGCAATAAGGAAGTTAATGAGCAAACTACAGCAAAATGCTCCATGTGTACATATAACTGAACCAGCGCCTCAAACAGTATAAAACATTTCATTTACTGTTGAGGAAAAGTTAAAGAAAAACAAATAATATGAGACATCAAACCAGTTAGTTTCTTATTGTATGGTGTAATGAGAAGAGTTATCCTATGCTGCCATCAGCTATTTACATGTCTGTACAGCAATCAGTTTTTTCCCCAATACATGTTATCCACTGTCAGGTGAAGGAATGCCTCAACTTTCATCTTAATCTTTGACAGACCTTTCAAATCCAATAATGATGGTGTTATTCGAGTTAATCTGCATCAAGCTTCTTTGTACAGTTGAAAATTGCACGCTGGTAACTTAATTAGTCTCCAAGAAAATGAGGCATCTGCATTATAGGGTAAAGAAACCTGTACATGGATTATGGTTGGAATTAAAAGGCCTTGCATAGGCTAGACTTCAAGTTAGACGAACATTGTTCCCTTATTGGACTACTTGTCACACACAATCTGCTCCTTTTTGGTTCAGATATCCTGCAATGCAATATCGCTGCTGCAAGCACATCAACTAAGCCAGAGTCGTCGGATTCGTCAGATTCTCCAGATTCTCTATTCAAACTTTCACACCTTAAATCTTTGGATTCCCCAGTGTTAGATTTACTGTATCTCTTCTTTCCATCTGATTCTAGTCTAGAGGTAGTTGTTGGTATTTGGCTTGGTGTACCAGAGAAATGCTTTGGCTTCAACCTGACAGACACTGTCTTCAAAGTTCGCTCTGTGTAGAACAGCATCCATGGATGACCTGAAATGCATCTTAATCATAAATTGGAAACTAAAGCAGCAAAGCATTGATTATTATTTGATAAAGCTGATCAAGAAAAAATTGAACTAAGCATACGAAGGATACAGAAAAAGTAAAGGTGGTTCTGCCCGCGAACCAGTCAAAGGTAACAGAAAATTGTTAACAAGTCAATAGCTTTAATTAATCAGATACTACTCCGTAGCAAATTTCGTGTTTGATCAAAACAAAATAGGAACTGAGAATTGTCAACCCAGTTGCCTACTTGTTGAAGCAATTAGCAAGGGGAGCAGTCAATAACAAGTAAACTAATATGCTTACTTAGTACTTCTTCTGCAGTTATCCTTGCAGCAACATCCCTTGTGAGAATCCGCTCAAGAAGATCTTGTGCAGGCTTAGACACAGATTGCCATTTTTCGGAGTGAAAATCAAGTTTCATGCTTTTAATTGCCTCAAAAAGAGCATCCAGAGAGCCTCCTTGAAACGGAAGAACACCAACTAGTAGAGCATGTAAAAGAACACCAGCACTCCAAATATCCGTCTTTTTCCCGTAATCCCCTGTAAGAACTTCAGGGGCCACATAAGCAGGACTTCCAGCCAACCCACTTAAACTCTGACCTGCATTATAAAAACAACATCTATAAAAAGGTGGAAAGCAGAGTTAGGAGGAATGTATACCTCCACTTTGCAGAGTAACAGATATAACCACATTCTTCGGAAAAAGACCAAAGAATAAAATAAAAGGAAAAGAAACTTAGACATTTTTTGCCTGAAGAAGTCTACGTCCCATACTGTCCTCTCCAGAATCAGCACCATCATTATATAGATTTGACAAATCCAAGAGAATATTGCCACAATCTGATATTACTTCAGTTGTATTTTGGATTTTTCCAGGTTTATACAAACATTCAACAGTCAAGCCGGAAAAAATTATTTGAATTGCTCAAAACTTCAAGCATAGAGGGTAACTCAATTAGATGTTTTACTATATTCACGATCATTGCTTTAGAAAGTTTACTTGAGGTATGCCTTGAAGAGAGGTGCTACTATATCACTATCTACCAACAGGGGTAGGCAAAAGTCCTTTGAAGTGTATGCAGTTTTCCATGGGGTGTTTGCCTGTAACTTTTTCTTTTTCATCAGGGAATATTTTTTACCCTTTAGGAAGTTAGACTTCAATAATATCGTACTTTAATTTTTATTTTTAAACTAATGAGAGGTAATTTAATCAACATCTATAGCACATGTAATTTGAGTTGGTTCACTACGCCAAAGGGAAAGAGAGAAATTTTGTGAAGCCCTGACTTGTGTAACACCCCCCCCCCCCAAAAAAAAACACACAAATAGACATCACTGATTGGATATCTCCAGCCATTCTTAATTTGCTGTTCGGCTCTGTTCGGATTCCACGATTTCAACTCTGTCCTACATACCTTGGTTCTTGCTGCTCTGATATATTACTCCCTCCTTTTTCTGACTTAGTTTGAGTTTTATGTCCTGTAGAAGCTTCAGGATTATATCATGGTTTGATTTTGTTAGTGAATTCCAGCTATCCAAGTTCTTTTTCTTTTTTGCATTAGCCTATATTCTCTGTATACTAATCCTATTTCTGTTTTATTATGAAAATAAGCTCCAAAATTCTCCTCATGCCTCGAGGAAATATGTCTACCGCCAGTAAGGGTCAAGCCTGACAAAAAGCACCGGGGGCTATGTGAACTGCAGCAAACACGATCAATAAAAAGCATGGAAAGGAATAGGTGCTGTCTACGACCTCGCAAAATATTAGAGGTTTACATGGTCGTGAAAGTGGGGTTAATATAAAGCTAATGTATAAAATATCACACTCAGTGAACCATAATCTAGAAGTACTATATTGGAAAACCACAAAGGAGTTTCTGCTGATCTATGTGTAGTAGAGCTACACATCTGAAAGTACAAGTTACCAGCCATTCATTGAGTTTCACAATAGAATACATGAGGAAATAGGGATAGTTGGTATTGGAATTGTAGGACCCAGCTATCTTAAGGTATTCAATAAAAATGGTCATTCAGCAAAAACCAACCAGTAGCACATCTGCAAGCTAAGTTGTTTTCCAGATAAACCAATTTCTTCAATTTTACCTGACTTCAGTTAAATTGAGAAAAAAGAAAACAGAAAGAATGAAAAGAGCATCAAATACATAGGAATACACTCATGAGATCATTGATGTTCTCTGCTTCCACCATCCATCTATTCTCTATCACCTGAAAATTCAAGCATTGAAAATTCCATTGCTATGCAGTGACATGGGTGACAAATAGTGGAACACAGTGTAGATTTCAGATTAAGGAGGTGATATCATCCAAGCACTTGAACCTTTTTTTATAACCAAGAAATTTCCCAAGAGCAAGTGGTGTACGATTCAAAGCTCGGTGGATTTTGCCCCCTTCTCCACTTAAATACCAGATTTTTGTAATCAGCAGGGCTCAAACCAGTGACGTGCGCCTAACCTGCGATGCTTTCTTACCACTAGGCCAAAGCCCTGTGAGCCCAAGCACTTGTGCCAATTAACAAAATAGCTAGGGGAAGGCTCACATGTAGGTAATCTCAAAATAGCTTTCAAATATTAGAATTCCCAACTTATCAGCATAATGGACACATCTTTTGAAGAAAGAAATAATCACAGGAGATATCCCAAGATTCAGCATCAGAGCCACAAACAAGTACACAGACCAACCACAGAATTTTTGAGTTAAAAAAATAACTAGAAAATAAACTATTAGAAACGAATCGCAGTTGGAAGAGATGTGAAACCGAATGCTAGGCAGAGACATTGCCACTAAGATAATACGAGCAAAATTTACCATAAAAATAAACCTTCTAGTTAACATGACAGTGTAATAAGTAACACAAAACAAGCAAGACTAACATGTATAATTGGGTTCAAGTGCAAGTGTTTTACCATTGGCAATCCTCATAGCCAAGCCGAAATCTGCAAGCTTTATCTTCCCAGAAGCAGTTAAAAGGATATTCTCAGGCTTAATATCCCTATGTACAACTCCCATATCATGACAATACTGTATCACCAACATCAAATCCTTAAATATATTAGCAGCCTTCTGTTCCGAAAACCTACCCTCCTTCGTCATCCGGTCAATCAACCTCCCACCGGAACACAACTCCATCACCAAATGAAAACTTTCCCCGTCCTCATAGACAGACTGCAATGTCACCACACCTGGGTGCCCTGATAAGTGTTGCATTATCTCCACTTCCCTATGAACCGTCTCTTCGCCTTTAGGCAGCGTCTTGCAGGCGAATTCAACCCCAGTCAACTTACTCCTACACATAAAAACTGACCCAAATTTACCTTTCCCTAATGCTTCCCCCATTACATAATCATCTTCAATCTTATTCTTCCTACCCATTTGTGTGGCTGCATCTATACATCCTATTTTTCTTTTCAAACCTCGGGTACACAAACTAATCGACGAAGTGCCACCTGGCGCCGGAGCAGTTGCAGCAGCAAGCCTAATACTAGTTCTACTACAAGATCCTAGGCCAACAGCATCATCTTCCTTACACCTCTTTTTCAACCTTCTAGAACATTCCTCTAATGAAAAATGGGTTTTTTTCAAATTCGATATCGTCCAATCATGGGTTGAAGTTGAATCCCATATTTCTCTCTGTTGTTTATTAGGGCACAGAATTTCACATCCTTTTCTCTTCTTCCTCATCAATCAATAAATCGATCACAGCATATATATACGTCAAATTAGGGCAAAATTAATCTAAACCCAATTCACATATCACTTATCCGGTGGCTCTGAAAAGCTTTCACCGGAAAAAAGAACACGGAATTGAGGGAAATATTGGGATCAATTGATTTGGGTTTCTAGAGAGTGTTTGCAAAAAGAAAAGGATATAGAGAGAGGGTAATTTTCGATCTATTTATAAGAGCTTAATAGGTTATTTCTCCGTGTCCTACTTGAATGAGGATTGTATGATTTTTTATTTTAAAAAATATTATATAAAAAAGATTTAAATATACTCCTAGTCCAAAGGTTTGAAAGTTCGCATTAATATTTCAATACTTCATATAAATTTAAGAAAATTAGGAACTGATATTTAAATTTATTTCTGATTTAGATATTTGAATTTACCTGATTCTAAGCATTTTTTTTTAAGCGTATAGAATATTTTCTAAGGATTAACTAAATAATCACAAAGTTTGTGATAGGATACTGATAATAATATATCATAATTAAGTGTTTCCTTTTTTATGTCATTGAACTTTTATTGCTTTTATCATCAATGGATCAAATATAGATAAGAGAATTATTTTTGAGAGATATTACTTTTATTACTTGATAACTAAATTATTCCAGCATATTCACTAGCAAGAAACAAAGCGATTAGTAACAATCTACAATGTATTGAATACGTTTGCTTTTGTATGATTTAGATATATCACTTTGAATATTTGATCTTCTATAGACTTTATTCTTGAGTTTTATTTTCTTTTGCATTTGTTTAATTTCTTTTGCGTTGTTGTAGAATAGTTGATGGATCTATACTTTGTCCATCTTTCGTATTTTCTTAAGTCATAACTCTTTAAATAGTAAAAATATCTAAAGAGTTTGGTAAGTCATATAAAAGTATGTATGTTATTGCATTCTACTTGTACTAGTACTTTTACATGACATTTTAAAAAAATATCGAAAATAACCCAACCGTACCAATACCGAAGAGAAAATGACATGAGACAGTTTCGAAAAGTCTTATTTTGGCTATATATAATAGAATAACCGAAAAATTAGTATGGTACAAATCTATATTATTATAAAAGCATGAATACAATGTTGGTTTACAAAAATAACCTTAAAATATTGAGCATAACAACTTATAATAAAGGACATAACTGGAATTCTAGACAGTAGCCTTGTAATCCTCTTAGTTTTAGGACATAATACTACACATTAGGAATCCTATTAGTATAACTACTCTCGAGCATAGACACGTTAAAAATTTATATTACTAATTTAATTTGAAAATTTATTATAATGTACTATTTCTAATTTAATTCGAGAATGTATTATATTGTCCAAATCCATTTAGAAAAATGAGAGATTGTCCAAATTCATTTATAATAAAAGCACGAATACAATATTGATAGACCAAAATAGTCCTAAATATTAAATAAAAGAACTCATAGGAAAATGATATAACTAAAATAACCTATTTTTGTGGACTACAACACCTTCTATGTTAATTTTTCTAATATTTAAAATTTTAAAATTAATAAAATTTTGTCTATTAAATTTTTAGTAAAAATACGCAAGAAGGTTTAATAAAATTATTTTCATAAGAATCCTATATTGACAGTACATTATCCAATACCCAGAAATAATAAAAGTAATATGAAATGGATTGCATAAAGCACTTAAGTCATAAAATAAAATATATCCCCATAATATATTTTTATATTATATTTAAACTATTTTTTTATTCAAATAATATATTTTATTTAAGAATATAGATGTGTGAGAAAGAGAAAGAAAAATAGTTGGTAAGAGTCAATATCACTATGATTCTGCAAATATAAATATCTAAAAGTGGAATGTCAAATCGATCTTTTTACTCTTTGAAAATAAATTTTATGGTGGATCAATTATAATTAAGATTAAATCTTTAACTAATAGTAAGAACCTGAATCAACATAAAATAAATTATTTTTTATGTTAAGACCAAATAATAAGATCTTTCTTACTTATTTAGCAAGAGAATCCAATTCAATTATTTTTTAAATTCATCATATGAATAAAATTATTTTTCAGATTAAAAAAAATCTTAGGGTACATAAATTTATTCCATAAAAAAAAGCGTTATAGACTAAAAAAACTGGAACACAAAATAAAAAAGGTTAGTATAGTATTAAGAATCAAACAGCCATACAATTGTCTGTTAAAGCACAATCAAAGCTAAATTCTGAACAAGAACAAACTTTCAAGACTATATTATTATAAAGACTTGACTCTGGTATAGCGGGATTATCCTTTGTAGATGCCTCCGGCGGAATCGAAATAATATTTCTATGTCATGCATTATTTGCAAATGTCAAATCGAGAGGCATGATACTATTAACAATAATAAGAAAGAGTGTACCAACAACAATTTTATTATGAGGGGCCACTCACTTTATATTTGATATACCTCTTCAAACAACTAAAATAATCATCATAAATATATCAAAGCAGCGCATTGTTGTTGAATTTATAAGGAAATCAAAATTGATAATATGGGATGAAGCGCTTATGGCTAAGTGTCAAAATATCGAAACAATTGCCCGGAATGGAGATATATTAAATATCAATAAACCATTTGGTGAAAAATTAATGATTTGGAAGGTGATTTCTGTCAAGTACTGCCAATAGTTCCAAAATCGACGAAAGCAAAGATTGTAAAAACTAGCTTGCCAAAATTATACTTATGGCCTCAAATGAAAAAAATTCAACAGATAAGAAATATAAAGTAAGAACAGATTCAGTATTTAGTAGCTTCTTGTTTCGTATCAGAAACGAAGAAGAGCATCTAATAAAAGATGATTTCGTAATAATAGTGCATTTAATAAAGGAAATATATCAATCGCTATATTAAAACGCAATTTGTAAAAATTGCATGATAGAAATTAAAACGTTATCTTAGCTAGCAAAAATGAATATATTGATCAACTAAAATGGCCTTCTACCACATAGGTTCGTTGTCAGGTTTATTAATTCTTACGTATATTAGCGTCACCGTATACATAATATACTAAGTTAAATTGATCTTTTATTGCATATTTATCGATTTTGAAAAAAAATATGCCCGTCATGTTACTGAAAAACTTAGATTCGCCGGATAGTTTATGAAATAGCACATAGATGTTATATAGAAGTTTTGACAATAATGTCATACATGAAAAAATAATGATACTGGTCAATGTACTTTTAAGTATATTTTTATCCCTGAATTCAACTTTCGTCTTCCGAAACTAAAGAATATCCTTTTAAATTTGTGTGAAAATAATTTTAGGCAAATGTATGTTGCACTTTCAAGAGGAATATCAATATCGACAACAAGAGTTATGGTTATGGCAGAGCAGCCAAAGCATTAAAAGGAAACATACACACAAAAACATAATTTGCAAATAAGTGTTCGGCAAGATACCATCACATCAAATACTTTTAAACTATAATACGTTAATTATCTAAGTAACATGACTAAATTGATCATCTGTGTAAGCTCTAATGATGTCCGTTCATTTTGAATTCACGTACTATGCTAATGTAATCATATTTTCGGCTTTTGGATGATTTAAATGTTTATACCATCACGTGCCATTATTAACGTGCAACACACGTTCATAAATACTAGGTTTTAAAAGTGTTAATATCCTAAACCCCCCCTAAACTATCACATTTTTTTCAGTTTTCTACTTAAATTATTTGGTGTCCCCAAAACCCCCCGTACTATATTGTTCTTCATATTAAAACTTGCTGACCTGGCATAACGTATGCAAATCGCTTGGGAGCGCGTGCCAGCTGAAAAAAGCCATCAAAATGGCTCACATGACATAAAATAATGGCTAATTAGCCTAACCCTCTTTCACATTTATTTTTTTTTTTAATAAATATTCTCCTTATTTAAGTTATATCCATCTTTTTCCTCATTTTTCACCATTCTTCCTTTTTTCTTTTTTTTTTTCTTTTTTTTTTAAAACCTTTCTTCTTTATTTTTCACCTTTCTTCTTCATTTTTTAACCTTTGTCCTTCAGTTCTCCATATGGGTTCCTTCTGAAAAAATTTCTTCCTCTCTTGTTTCCTCTTAAATGATTTATTATCTTTCTTGTTTTAGTCTTCTTTCATGCCTTACACATATTGTTGAAAGAATATAAATCTTCTTATTAAACTCAACACCTTGTAGAGAATAAAGTCGAATCTCTTGAACCTTCTTTATGTAATCTGGAATTAGAGAATGTAAATATTGACCAATTGATTTTTTTATTTGCGAAATTTTACTTTATGTAATCTTTTTTATATAATATAAGATAATCTTTAAGAAATGCAACACTATATGCCTTAATTTATATTTTACTGTGTTACAAAGTGAATATAAAGAAGGACTTATTCAACTGGAGTTTAGCATAAAGCACAATCACAATTAAACCTAAAATTAACACAATACATAGACATTATTATGGCCAAAACTCCTAAAATTAATCAATATCCGAGAGTAATACATCATGAGTATACTATATAAAAAAAACTTTATACATACCATAAGTTAATATAGTTAGACAGATGCACCTTTAAAAGTCCAACATGAGATTTTAATATATAGAGGAATATAGTTCATGGAGGTTTGGGGACACCAGATAGTTTAAGTAGGTAAATGACAAAAAGTGATAGTTTAGGCGGGTTTTAAGCTGAGTTAAATAGCCACGTGTAGTGCTAGAACGCACGTTTTTTTAGATAATTAGGAGCATGTATCAGACTCACCTCTAAGAATACAATTAGGGTCTTTTAATATGAAGGGCAATATAGTTCAAGGGGGTTTTGGCGATACCGAATAGTTTAAGTAGAAAACTGACAAAAACACAATAGTTTAGGGGGATTTTAAGATATTAACTCTTTTAAAAAATAATCGTTCGAAACGAACCATTAACACCCTTAATTCCTGGGAAGAAGATTTTATTCTTCTATGAATAATAAAAGAAGGATAACTCCTTTATGCCAGTTGCATAACTATATTATTTAGAATTAAAATCTATACAATTTTTTCTCTATATAGTTTCTTCATATAACTATTTTACGACATGGTTTAATTTATGACTGGATGGAGTCATACCATAAAATCAATTCAGAAACACTACTAGAGTTTGGTGTGAATATGCTTCAAGAGAAAAGGCACAATTTAGAATTATCGAAATAACTCGACAAATTTTGGGATCTTTTTTTTGGCATAAAGCAAGCTAGTTTAAATTATTTCACTTGATTTTAGTTAATTTTTCATTTGAATAAGTCTTCTTTATCAGAATGTTCTATATTTGTATACATGGAAAAAAATATTCAAATTTTTGAAAACGAAAAAAGAACTTTTTTAGGTTTGTTTAAAGTTACGATAATTTAAATATGTCCAAAAAGGATTTAGAATCGCCACCAAATAAAACCACCGATTTGATTAAGTGTATTAAGCCACCTAATATGGTCATAATAAAATCATTGGTTGTGTTTCTGAAACAAAACCTTTGAACTTGGAGTCCTAATGATTAATACATTCTAAGCTTGGGTCATGAAGTTCAGTTGACTGTATGTGTCAGCCACAGGTTAACTCTTATACTAATAAAGGTTTGTATAATATTAATTATATCTTTATGTTATTTGGTAAATTATTTGGTAAAGACATAACAGGAAAAGCAAACAAGCAAAAATGATTAAGTAAAAGCGACAAAAAGGGGAAAAATTATTCAGGTACCAAAAGGAAAAAAAAAAGGGGGAAGTGAAACAACCAACTAAAACCAAGTAAAGGAGAAAAATTCATATTAAAATGTGCATTACAAGAGAGAAGCTATTTTGAAATAGTCCTTTCTAGATGTGGCAAAATTAACATATTTTAAATAAGTTATTCAACTAGCTTGCATATAAAACTGTTAGGTTATGATTTAATTGTCAAGTTCACCCCCCCGACGAATTGAATTCAAAATAGCTCGTCAAATTATGTCAAAATAAGCTAACATGGCGTGCAAAATGCAACTCAAACCCAAATTATAAATTATCAAATTTGGACATTAGGAATTAATTTAAAATACATTAGGTTTTACATTTTTTTTTCAAAAGCAAAATAGGTTGGATCATTGAATTGAACCATTTTGATCCATCCAAATTCGACCTAATTCATAATTTCGGAACCTTTTCTTTCCATTTTCACTTTTTATGGGTCAGAATATCAAATTGTCTGTCACGGCCCAATTTAGGATTGTGACCGGCGCTTAGGAGCAAGTGCTCCCAAGTAAGCCTCATCGGAAATTTTACAGAAAATCGGACAGAGTTTTCCCTGTTTTTGGACCATCCAAAAACTTTCCTGTCTCAAATCAACAACCAAACATCCTAATATTTAAACCAAACAATTGACAACTTGTCAATTAACCAATACAAGTCTCAACCATAACTAAACCACCAATTAACCACTAGAACTACTAATTTATCTCCAACTTTGATAAATGAGAACGATACTCAACATAAGACTATAATAACGAAAGAATACGCATGACACTAAAATAATGACTATGGAGCGACTCTAAGAGTTCAATGAAAAGACCATAACAATAAGAAAAATCTCTGCCCACGCGAACAAGTGCGAGGCTCACCGAGAAATATCAACCTGTGCGCTCTAATTAACGAGATCCTCGTCAGCGTCAACTGCTGTCTCTGTAAAAAAATTAGCGGGGAATGAGTCGCTAGCTCAGTGAGTAATAACACTTAACCACAACCATTTTTATTTGGGGACAAGTCAGAATCATGCTAGTATCTCAAAGAGAAAATAACATAAAAATGCTCTTTCAGAAACAATAAATAATTTCTAGTCTCATCACGCTTTTCTTGTAGTAAAATATAATAAACAATTCAGTAATAAGCTCGGTAACAACTGTATAATATCAGTATTCACATTTTGGGAGGTTTCAATGAACGGATCATGTAATCGGTATAACTGTGGACTTCTTTACCAGAAGTCATATATAACGGTAGTCCCTACTCGAGGGAAATCGGTAACGG